>OZ016490.1:8493918-8670644 GCA_963966615.1 Tenthredo amoena
ATAGCTTAGTACTGACCCCAGGAGTCTCGATGCGGCCCGCATCGAGCCTCAAATAGCTTGGTTACTGTCCCCAGGAGTCTCGATGCGGCCCGCATCGAGCCTCAGATAGCTTAGTACTGACCCCAGGAGTCTCGATGCGGCCCGCATCGAGCCTCAGATAGCTTGGTACTGTCCCCAGGAGTCTCGATGCGGCCCGCATCGAGCCTCAGATAGCTTAGTACTGACCCCAGGAGTCTCGATGCGGCCCGCATCGAGCCTCAGATAGCTTGGTACTGTCCCCAGGAGTCTCGATGCGGGCCCGCATCGAGCCTCAGATAGCTTAGTACTGACCCCAGGAGTCTCGATGCGGGCCGCATCGAGCCTCAGATAGCTTGGTACTGTCCCCAGGAGTCTCGATGCGGCCCGCATCGAGCCTCAGATAGCTTAGTACTGACCCCAGGAGTCTCGATGCGGCCCGCATCGAGCCTCAGATAGCTTAGTACTGACCCCAGGAGTCTCGATGCGGCCCGCATCGAGCCTCAGATAGCTTGGTACTGTCCCCAGGAGTCTCGATGCGGCCCGCATCGAGCCACAGATAGCTTAGTACTGTCCCCAGGAGTCTCGATGCGGCCCGCATCGAGCCTCAGATAGCTTAGTACTGACCCCAGGAGTCTCGATGCGGCCCGCATCGAGCCTCAGATAGCTTGGTACTGTCCCCAGGAGTCTCGATGCGGGCCCGCATCGAGCCTCAGATAGCTTAGTACTGACCCCAGGAGTCTCGATGCGGCCCGCATCGAGCCTCAGATAGCTTGGTACTGACCCCAGGAGTCTCGATGCGGCCCGCATCGAGCCTCAGATAGCTTAGTACTGACCCCAGGAGTCTCGATGCGGCCCGCATCGAGCCTCAGATAGCTTAGTACTGTCCCCAGGAGTCTCGATGCGGCCCGCATCGAGCCTCAGATAGCTTGGTAGTGTCCCCAGGAGTCTCGATGCGGCCCGCATCGAGCCTCAGATAGCTTAGTACTGACCCCAGGAGTCTCGATGCGGCCCGCATCGAGCCTCAGATAGCTTGGTACTGTCCCCAGGAGTCTCGATGCGGCCCGCATCGAGCCTCAGATAGCTTAGTACTGACCCCAGGAGTCTCGATGCGGCCCGCATCGAGCCTCAGATAGCTTAGTACTGACCCCAGGAGTCTCGATGCGGCCCGCATCGAGCCTCAGATAGCTTGGTACTGTCCCCAGGAGTCTCGATGCGGCCCGCATCGAGCCTCAGATAGCTTAGTACTGACCCCAGGAGTCTCGATGCGGCCCGCATCGAGCCTCAGATAGCTTGGTACTGTCCCCAGGAGTCTCGATGCGGCCCGCATCGAGCCTCAGATAGCTTAGTACTGACCCCAGGAGTCTCGATGCGGCCCGCATCGAGCCTCAGATAGCTTGGTACTGTCCCCAGGAGTCTCGATGCGGCCCGCATCGAGCCTCAGATAGCTTAGTACTGACCCCAGGAGTCTCGATGCGGCCCGCATCGAGCCTCAGATAGCTTAGTACTGACCCCAGGAGTCTCGATGCGGCCCGCATCGAGCCTCAGATAGCTTGGTACTGTCCCCAGGAGTCTCGATGCGGGCCGCATCGAGCCTCAGATAGCTTAGTACTGACCCCAGGAGTCTCGATGCGGGCCCGCATCGAGCCTCAGATAGCTTGGTACTGTCCCCAGGAGTCTCGATGCGGGCCCGCATCGAGCCTCAGATAGCTTAGTACTGACCCCAGGAGTCTCGATGCGGGCCCGCATCGAGCCTCAGATAGCTTGGTACTGTCCCCAGGAGTCTCGATGCGGCCCGCATCGAGCCTCAGATAGCTTAGTACTGACCCCAGGAGTCTCGATGCGGCCCGCATCGAGCCTCAGATAGCTTGGTACTGTCCCAGGAGTCTCGATGCGGCCCGCATCGAGCCTCAGATAGCTTAGTACTGACCCCAGGAGTCTCGATGCGGCCCGCATCGAGCCTCAGATAGCTTGGTACTGTCCCCAGGAGTCTCGATGCGGCCCGCATCGAGCCTCAGATAGCTTAGTACTGACCCCAGGAGTCTCGATGCGGGCCCGCATCGAGCCTCAGATAGCTTGGTACTGTCCCCAGGAGTCTCGATGCGGGCCGCATCGAGCCTCAGATAGCTTAGTACTGACCCCAGGAGTCTCGATGCGGGCCCGCATCGAGCCTCAGATAGCTTGGTACTGTCCCCAGGAGTCTCGATGCGGCCCGCATCGAGCCTCAGATAGCTTAGTACTGACCCCAGGAGTCTCGATGCGGCCCGCATCGAGCCTCAGATAGCTTAGTACTGACCCCAGGAGTCTCGATGCGGCCCGCATCGAGCCTCAGATAGCTTAGTACTGACCCCAGGAGTCTCGATGCGGCCCGCATCGAGCCTCAGATAGCTTGGTACTGACCCCAGGAGTCTCGATGCGGCCCGCATCGAGCCTCAGATAGCTTAGTACTGACCCCAGGAGTCTCGATGCGGCCCGCATCGAGCCTCAGATAGCTTGGTACTGTCCCCAGGAGTCTCGATGCGGGCCCGCATCGAGCCTCAGATAGCTTAGTACTGACCCCAGGAGTCTCGATGCGGGCCCGCATCGAGCCTCAGATAGCTTGGTACTGTCCCCAGGAGTCTCGATGCGGCCCGCATCGAGCCTCAGATAGCTTGAGTACTGTCCCCAGGAGTCTCGATGCGGCCCGCATCGAGCCTCAGATAGCTTCGTACTGACCCCAGGAGTCTCGATGCGGCCCGCATCGAGCCTCAGATAGCTTGGTACTGTCCCCAGGAGTCTCGATGCGGCCCGCATCGAGCCTCAGATAGCTTAGTACTGACCCCAGGAGTCTCGATGCGGCCCGCATCGAGCCTCAGATAGCTTAGTACTGACCCCAGGAGTCTCGATGCGGCCCGCATCGAGCCTCAGATAGCTTGGTACTGTCCCCAGGAGTCTCGATGCGGGCCGCATCGAGCCTCAGATAGCTTAGTACTGACCCCAGGAGTCTCGATGCGGGCCGCATCGAGCCTCAGATAGCTTGGTACTGTCCCCAGGAGTCTCGATGCGGGCCGCATCGAGCCTCAGATAGCTTAGTACTGACCCCAGGAGTCTCGATGCGGGCCGCATCGAGCCTCAGATAGCTTGGTACTGTCCCCAGGAGTCTCGATGCGGGCCCGCATCGAGCCTCAGATAGCTTAGTACTGACCCCAGGAGTCTCGATGCGGCCCGCATCGAGCCTCAGATAGCTTGGTACTGTCCCCAGGAGTCTCGATGCGGCCCGCATCGAGCCTCAGATAGCTTAGTACTGACCCCAGGAGTCTCGATGCGGCCGCATCGAGCCTCAGATAGCTTGGTACTGTCCCCAGGAGTCTCGATGCGGCCCGCATCGAGCCTCAGATAGCTTAGTACTGACCCCAGGAGTCTCGATGCGGCCCGCATCGAGCCTCAGATAGCTTGGTACTGTCCCCAGGAGTCTCGATGCGGCCCGCATCGAGCCTCAGATAGCTTAGTACTGACCCCAGGAGTCTCGATGCGGCCCGCATCGAGCCTCAGATAGCTTGGTACTGTCCCCAGGAGTCTCGATGCGGGCCGCATCGAGCCTCAGATAGCTTAGTACTGACCCCAGGAGTCTCGATGCGGGCCGCATCGAGCCTCAGATAGCTTGGTACTGTCCCCAGGAGTCTCGATGCGGCCCGCATCGAGCCTCAGATAGCTTAGTACTGACCCCAGGAGTCTCGATGCGGCCCGCATCGAGCCTCAGATAGCTTAGTACTGACCCCAGGAGTCTCGATGCGGCCCGCATCGAGCCTCAGATAGCTTGGTACTGTCCCCAGGAGTCTCGATGCGGCCCGCATCGAGCCTCAGATAGCTTAGTACTGTCCCCAGGAGTCTCGATGCGGCCCGCATCGAGCCTCAGATAGCTTAGTACTGACCCCAGGAGTCTCGATGCGGCCCGCATCGAGCCTCAGATAGCTTGGTACTGTCCCCAGGAGTCTCGATGCGGGCCGCATCGAGCCTCAGATAGCTTGGTACTGTCCCCAGGAGTCTCGATGCGGGCCGCATCGAGCCTCAGATAGCTTAGTACTGACCCCAGGAGTCTCGATGCGGGCCGCATCGAGCCTCAGATAGCTTGGTACTGTCCCCAGGAGTCTCGATGCGGCCCGCATCGAGCCTCAGATAGCTTAGTACTGACCCCAGGAGTCTCGATGCGGCCCGCATCGAGCCTCAGATAGCTTGGTACTGTCCCCAGGAGTCTCGATGCGGCCCGCATCGAGCCTCAGATAGCTTAGTACTGACCCCAGGAGTCTCGATGCGGCCCGCATCGAGCCTCAGATAGCTTGGTACTGTCCCCAGGAGTCTCGATGCGGCCCGCATCGAGCCTCAGATAGCTTAGTACTGACCCCAGGAGTCTCGATGCGGCCCGCATCGAGCCTCAGATAGCTTAGTACTGACCCCAGGAGTCTCGATGCGGCCCGCATCGAGCCTCAGATAGCTTAGTACTGACCCCAGGAGTCTCGATGCGGCCCGCATCGAGCCTCAGATAGCTTGGTACTGTCCCCAAGAGTCTCGATGCGGGCCGCATCGAGCCTCAGATAGCTTAGTACTGACCCCAGGAGTCTCGATGCGGGCCGCATCGAGCCTCAGATAGCTTGGTACTGTCCCCAGGAGTCTCGATGCGGCCCGCATCGAGCCTCAGATAGCTTGGTACTGTCCCCAGGAGTCTCGATGCGGCCCGCATCGAGCCTCAGATAGCTTCGTACTGACCCCAGGAGTCTCGATGCGGCCCGCATCGAGCCTCAGATAGCTTGGTACTGACCCCAGGAGTCTCGATGCGGCCCGCATCGAGCCTCAGATAGCTTAGTACTGACCCCAGGAGTCTCGATGCGGCCCGCATCGAGCCTCAGATAGCTTAGTACTGACCCCAGGAGTCTCGATGCGGCCCGCATCGAGCCTCAGATAGCTTGGTACTGTCCCCAGGAGTCTCGATGCGGGCCCGCATCGAGCCTCAGATAGCTTAGTACTGACCCCAGGAGTCTCGATGCGGGCCGCATCGAGCCTCAGATAGCTTGGTACTGTCCCCAGGAGTCTCGATGCGGGCCGCATCGAGCCTCAGATAGCTTAGTACTGACCCCAGGAGTCTCGATGCGGGCCGCATCGAGCCTCAGATAGCTTGGTACTGTCCCCAGGAGTCTCGATGCGGGCCGCATCGAGCCTCAGATAGCTTAGTACTGACCCCAGGAGTCTCGATGCGGGCCCGCATCGAGCCTCAGATAGCTTGGTACTGTCCCCAGGAGTCTCGATGCGGGCCCGCATCGAGCCTCAGATAGCTTAGTACTGACCCCAGGAGTCTCGATGCGGCCCGCATCGAGCCTCAGATAGCTTGGTACTGTCCCCAGGAGTCTCGATGCGGCCCGCATCGAGCCTCAGATAGCTTAGTACTGACCCCAGGAGTCTCGATGCGGCCCGCATCGAGCCTCAGATAGCTTGGTACTGTCCCCAGGAGTCTCGATGCGGCCCGCATCGAGCCTCAGATAGCTTAGTACTGACCCCAGGAGTCTCGATGCGGCCCGCATCGAGCCTCAGATAGCTTGGTACTGTCCCCAAGAGTCTCGATGCGGGCCGCATCGAGCCTCAGATAGCTTAGTACTGACCCCAGGAGTCTCGATGCGGGCCGCATCGAGCCTCAGATAGCTTGGTACTGTCCCCAGGAGTCTCGATGCGGCCCGCATCGAGCCTCAGATAGCTTAGTACTGACCCCAGGAGTCTCGATGCGGCCCGCATCGAGCCTCAGATAGCTTAGTACTGACCCCAGGAGTCTCGATGCGGCCCGCATCGAGCCTCAGATAGCTTGGTACTGTCCCCAGGAGTCTCGATGCGGCCCGCATCGAGCCTCAGATAGCTTAGTACCTGTGACCCCCAGGAGTCTCGATGCGGCCCGCATCGAGCCTCAGATAGCTTAGTACTGACCCCAGGAGTCTCGATGCGGCCCGCATCGAGCCTCAGATAGCTTGGTACTGTCCCCAGGAGTCTCGATGCGGGCCGCATCGAGCCTCAGATAGCTTGGTACTGTCCCCAGGAGTCTCGATGCGGGCCCGCATCGAGCCTCAGATAGCTTAGTACTGACCCCAGGAGTCTCGATGCGGGCCGCATCGAGCCTCAGATAGCTTAGGTACTGTCCCCAGGAGTCTCGATGCGGCCCGCATCGAGCCTCAGATAGCTTAGTACTGACCCCAGGAGTCTCGATGCGGCCCGCATCGAGCCTCAGATAGCTTAGTACTGACCCCAGGAGTCTCGATGCGGCCCGCATCGAGCCTCAGATAGCTTGGTACTGTCCCCAGGAGTCTCGATGCGGCCCGCATCGAGCCTCAGATAGCTTAGTACTGACCCCAAGAGTCTCGATGCGGCCCGCATCGAGCCTCAGATAGCTTAGTACTGACCCCAGGAGTCTCGATGCGGCCCGCATCGAGCCTCAGATAGCTTGGTACTGTCCCCAGGAGTCTCGATGCGGGCCGCATCGAGCCTCAGATAGCTTAGTACTGACCCCAGGAGTCTCGATGCGGCCCGCATCGAGCCTCAGATAGCTTAGTACTGACCCCAGGAGTCTCGATGCGGCCCGCATCGAGCCTCAGATAGCTTGGTACTGTCCCCAGGAGTCTCGATGCGGCCCGCATCGAGCCTCAGATAGCTTAGTACTGACCCCAGGAGTCTCGATGCGGCCCGCATCGAGCCTCAGATAGCTTGGTACTGTCCCCAGGAGTCTCGATGCGGCCCGCATCGAGCCTCAGATAGCTTAGTACTGACCCCAGGAGTCTCGATGCGGCCCGCATCGAGCCTCAGATAGCTTGGTACTGTCCCCAGGAGTCTCGATGCGGCCCGCATCGAGCCTCAGATAGCTTAGTACTGACCCCAGGAGTCTCGATGCGGGCCCGCATCGAGCCTCAGATAGCTTAGTACTGACCCCAGGAGTCTCGATGCGGCCCGCATCGAGCCTCAGATAGCTTGGTACTGTCCCCAGGAGTCTCGATGCGGGCCGCATCGAGCCTCAGATAGCTTAGTACTGACCCCAGGAGTCTCGATGCGGGCCGCATCGAGCCTCAGATAGCTTGGTACTGTCCCCAGGAGTCTCGATGCGGGCCGCATCGAGCCTCAGATAGCTTAGTACTGACCCCAGGAGTCTCGATGCGGGCCGCATCGAGCCTCAGATAGCTTGGTACTGTCCCCAGGAGTCTCGATGCGGGCCGCATCGAGCCTCAGATAGCTTAGTACTGACCCCAGGAGTCTCGATGCGGCCCGCATCGAGCCTCAGATAGCTTGGTACTGTCCCCAGGAGTCTCGATGCGGGCCGCATCGAGCCTCAGATAGCTTAGTACTGACCCCAGGAGTCTCGATGCGGGCCCGCATCGAGCCTCAGATAGCTTGGTACTGTCCCCAGGAGTCTCGATGCGGCCCGCATCGAGCCTCAGATAGCTTAGTACTGACCCCAGGAGTCTCGATGCGGCCCGCATCGAGCCTCAGATAGCTTAGTACTGACCCCAGGAGTCTCGATGCGGCCCGCATCGAGCCTCAGATAGCTTGGTACTGTCCCCAGGAGTCTCGATGCGGCCCGCATCGAGCCACAGATAGCTTAGTACTGTCCCCAGGAGTCTCGATGCGGCCCGCATCGAGCCTCAGATAGCTTAGTACTGACCCCAGGAGTCTCGATGCGGCCCGCATCGAGCCTCAGATAGCTTGGTACTGTCCCCAGGAGTCTCGATGCGGGCCGCATCGAGCCTCAGATAGCTTGGTACTGTCCCCAAGGAGTCTCGATGCGGGCCGCATCGAGCCTCAGATAGCTTAGTACTGACCCCAGGAGTCTCGATGCGGGCCGCATCGAGCCTCAGATAGCTTGGTACTGTCCCCAGGAGTCTCGATGCGGCCCGCATCGAGCCTCAGATAGCTTAGTACTGACCCCAGGAGTCTCGATGCGGCCCGCATCGAGCCTCAGATAGCTTAGTACTGACCCCAGGAGTCTCGATGCGGCCCGCATCGAGCCTCAGATAGCTTGGTACTGTCCCCAGGAGTCTCGATGCGGCCCGCATCGAGCCACAGATAAGTTAGTAGTGTCCCCAGGAGTCTCGATGCGGCCCGCATCGAGCCTCAGATAGCTTAGTACTGACCCCAGGAGTCTCGATGCGGCCCGCATCGAGCCTCAGATAGCTTGGTACTGTCCCCAGGAGTCTCGATGCGGGCCGCATCGAGCCTCAGATAGCTTAGTAGACCCCAGGAGTCTCGATGCGGCCCGCATCGAGCCTCAGATAGCTTAGTACTGACCCCAGGAGTCTCGATGCGGCCCGCTCGAGCCTCAGATAGCTTGGTACTGTCCCCTAGAGTCTCGATGCGGCCGCATCGAGCCTCAGATAGCTTATACTGACCCCAGGAGTCTCGATGCGGGCCCGCATCGAGCCTCAGATAGCTTGGTACTGTCCCCAGGAGTCTCGATGCGGCCCGCATCGAGCCTCAGATAGCTTAGTACTGACCCCAGGAGTCTCGATGCGGCCCGCATCGAGCCTCAGATAGCTTAGTACTGACCCCAGGAGTCTCGATGCGGCCCGCATCGAGCCTCAGATAGCTTGGTACTGTCCCCAGGAGTCTCGATGCGGCCCCGCCCATCGAGCCTCAGATAGCTTAGTACTGACCCCAGGAGTCTCGATGCGGGCCGCATCGAGCCTCAGATAGCTTAGTACTGACCCCAGGAGTCTCGATGCGGCCCGCATCGAGCCTCAGATAGCTTGGTACTGTCCCCAGGAGTCTCGATGCGGGCCGCATCGAGCCTCAGATAGCTTAGTACTGACCCCAGGAGTCTCGATGCGGCCCGCATCGAGCCTCAGATAGCTTGGTACTGTCCCCAGGAGTCTCGATGCGGCCCGCATCGAGCCTCAAGATAAGCTTAGTAGTGTCCCAGGAGTCTCGATGCCGGCCCGCATCGAGCCTCAGATAGCTTAGTACTGACCCCAGGAGTCTCGATGCGGCCCGCATCGAGCCTCAGATAGCTTGGTACTGTCCCCAGGAGTCTCGATGCGGGCCGCATCGAGCCTCAGATAGCTTAGTACTGACCCCAGGAGTCTCGATGCGGCCCGCATCGAGCCTCAGATAGCTTAGTACTGACCCCAGGAGTCTCGATGCGGCCCGCATCGAGCCTCAGATAGCTTGGTACTGTCCCCAGGAGTCTCGATGCGGCCCGCATCGAGCCTCAGATAGCTTAGTACTGACCCCAGGAGTCTCGATGCGGCCCGCATCGAGCCTCAGATAGCTTGGTACTGTCCCCAGGAGTCTCGATGCGGGCCGCATCGAGCCTCAGATAGCTTAGTACTGACCCCAGGAGTCTCGATGCGGGCCGCATCGAGCCTCAGATAGCTTGGTACTGTCCCCAGGAGTCTCGATGCGGGCCCGCATCGAGCCTCAGATAGCTTAGTACTGACCCCAGGAGTCTCGATGCGGCCCGCATCGAGCCTCAAATAGCTTGGTACTGTCCCCAGGAGTCTCGATGCGGCCCGCATCGAGCCTCAGATAGCTTAGTACTGACCCCAGGAGTCTCGATGCGGCCCGCATCGAGCCTCAGATAGCTTGGTACTGTCCCCAGGAGTCTCGATGCGGCCCGCATCGAGCCTCAGATAGCTTAGTACTGACCCCAGGAGTCTCGATGCGGCCCGCATCGAGCCTCAGATAGCTTGGTACTGTCCCCAAGAGTCTCGATGCGGGCCGCATCGAGCCTCAGATAGCTTAGTACTGACCCCAGGAGTCTCGATGCGGTCCGCATCGAGCCTCAGATAGCTTGGTACTGTCCCCAGGAGTCTCGATGCGGCCCGCATCGAGCCTCAGATAGCTTAGTACTGACCCCAGGAGTCTCGATGCGGCCCGCATCGAGCCTCAGATAGCTTAGTACTGACCCCAGGAGTCTCGATGCGGCCCGCATCGAGCCTCAGATAGCTTGGTACTGTCCCCAGGAGTCTCGATGCGGCCCGCATCGAGCCACAGATAAGTTAGTAGTGTCCCCAGGAGTCTCGATGCGGCCCGCATCGAGCCTCAGATAGCTTAGTACTGACCCCAGGAGTCTCGATGCGGCCCGCATCGAGCCTCAGATAGCTTGGTACTGTCCCCAGGAGTCTCGATGCGGGCCGCATCGAGCCTCAGATAGCTTGGTACTGTCCCCAGGAGTCTCGATGCGGCCCGCATCGAGCCTCAGATAGCTTAGTACTGACCCCAGGAGTCTCGATGCGGCCCGCATCGAGCCTCAGATAGCTTGGTACTGTCCCCAGGAGTCTCGATGCGGGCCGCATCGAGCCTCAGATAGCTTAGTACTGACCCCAGGAGTCTCGATGCGGCCCGCATCGAGCCTCAGATAGCTTGGTACTGTCCCCAGGAGTCTCGATGCGGCCCGCATCGAGCCACAGATAAGTTAGTAGTGTCCCCAGGAGTCTCGATGCGGGCCGCATCGAGCCTCAGATAGCTTAGTACTGACCCCAGGAGTCTCGATGCGGCCCGCATCGAGCCTCAGATAGCTTGGTACTGTCCCCAGGAGTCTCGATGCGGCCCGCATCGAGCCACAGATAAGTTAGTAGTGTCCCCAGGAGTCTCGATGCGGCCCGCATCGAGCCTCAGATAGCTTAGTACTGACCCCAGGAGTCTCGATGCGGCCCGCATCGAGCCTCAGATAGCTTGGTACTGTCCCCAGGAGTCTCGATGCGGGCCGCATCGAGCCTCAGATAGCTTAGTACTGACCCCAGGAGTCTCGATGCGGCCCGCATCGAGCCTCAGATAGCTTAGTACTGACCCCAGGAGTCTCGATGCGGCCCGCATCGAGCCTCAGATAGCTTGGTACTGTCCCCAAGAGTCTCGATGCGGCCCGCATCGAGCCTCAGATAGCTTAGTACTGACCCCAGGAGTCTCGATGCGGGCCGCATCGAGCCTCAGATAGCTTGGTACTGTCCCCAGGAGTCTCGATGCGGGCCGCATCGAGCCTCAGATAGCTTAGTACTGACCCCAGGAGTCTCGATGCGGGCCGCATCGAGCCTCAGATAGCTTGGTACTGTCCCCAGGAGTCTCGATGCGGGCCGCATCGAGCCTCAGATAGCTTAGTACTGACCCCAGGAGTCTCGATGCGGCCCGCATCGAGCCTCAAATAGCTTGGTACTGTCCCCAGGAGTCTCGATGCGGCCCGCATCGAGCCTCAGATAGCTTAGTACTGACCCCAGGAGTCTCGATGCGGCCCGCATCGAGCCTCAGATAGCTTGGTACTGTCCCCAGGAGTCTCGATGCGGCCCGCATCGAGCCTCAGATAGCTTAGTACTGACCCCAGGAGTCTCGATGCGGCCCGCATCGAGCCTCAGATAGCTTGGTACTGTCCCCAAGAGTCTCGATGCGGGCCGCATCGAGCCTCAGATAGCTTAGTACTGACCCCAGGAGTCTCGATGCGGGCCGCATCGAGCCTCAGATAGCTTGGTACTGTCCCCAGGAGTCTCGATGCGGCCCGCATCGAGCCTCAGATAGCTTAGTACTGACCCCAGGAGTCTCGATGCGGCCCGCATCGAGCCTCAGATAGCTTAGTACTGACCCCAGGAGTCTCGATGCGGCCCGCATCGAGCCTCAGATAGCTTGGTACTGTCCCCAGGAGTCTCGATGCGGCCCGCATCGAGCCACAGATAAGTTAGTAGTGTCCCCAGGAGTCTCGATGCGGCCCGCATCGAGCCTCAGATAGCTTAGTACTGACCCCAGGAGTCTCGATGCGGCCCGCATCGAGCCTCAGATAGCTTGGTACTGTCCCCAGGAGTCTCGATGCGGGCCGCATCGAGCCTCAGATAGCTTGGTACTGTCCCCAAGAGTCTCGATGCGGGCCGCATCGAGCCTCAGATAGCTTAGTACTGACCCCAGGAGTCTCGATGCGGGCCGCATCGAGCCTCAGATAGCTTGGTACTGTCCCCAGGAGTCTCGATGCGGCCCGCATCGAGCCTCAGATAGCTTAGTACTGACCCCAGGAGTCTCGATGCGGCCCGCATCGAGCCTCAGATAGCTTAGTACTGACCCCAGGAGTCTCGATGCGGCCCGCATCGAGCCTCAGATAGCTTGGTACTGTCCCCAGGAGTCTCGATGCGGCCCGCATCGAGCCACAGATAAGTTAGTAGTGTCCCCAGGAGTCTCGATGCGGCCCGCATCGAGCCTCAGATAGCTTGGTACTGTCCCCAGGAGTCTCGATGCGGGCCGCATCGAGCCTCAGATAGCTTAGTACTGACCCCAGGAGTCTCGATGCGGCCCGCATCGAGCCTCAGATAGCTTAGTACTGACCCCAGGAGTCTCGATGCGGCCCGCATCGAGCCTCAGATAGCTTGGTACTGTCCCCAAGAGTCTCGATGCGGGCCGCATCGAGCCTCAGATAGCTTAGTACTGACCCCAGGAGTCTCGATGCGGGCCGCATCGAGCCTCAGATAGCTTGGTACTGTCCCCAGGAGTCTCGATGCGGCCCGCATCGAGCCTCAGATAGCTTAGTACTGACCCCAGGAGTCTCGATGCGGCCCGCATCGAGCCTCAGATAGCTTAGTACTGACCCCAGGAGTCTCGATGCGGCCCGCATCGAGCCTCAGATAGCTTGGTACTGTCCCCAGGAGTCTCGATGCGGCCCGCATCGAGCCTCAGATAGCTTAGTACTGACCCCAGGAGTCTCGATGCGGCCCGCATCGAGCCTCAGATAGCTTGGTACTGTCCCCAAGAGTCTCGATGCGGGCCGCATCGAGCCTCAGATAGCTTAGTACTGACCCCAGGAGTCTCGATGCGGGCCGCATCGAGCCTCAGATAGCTTGGTACTGTCCCCAGGAGTCTCGATGCGGCCCGCATCGAGCCTCAGATAGCTTAGTACTGACCCCAGGAGTCTCGATGCGGCCCGCATCGAGCCTCAGATAGCTTAGTACTGACCCCAGGAGTCTCGATGCGGCCCGCATCGAGCCTCAGATAGCTTGGTACTGTCCCCAGGAGTCTCGATGCGGGCCGCATCGAGCCTCAGATAGCTTAGTACTGACCCCAGGAGTCTCGATGCGGCCCGCATCGAGCCTCAGATAGCTTGGTACTGTCCCCAGGAGTCTCGATGCGGCCCGCATCGAGCCTCAGATAGCTTAGTACTGACCCCAGGAGTCTCGATACTTACAAGTAAGTAAGTCCAATTCTGATTGTCGTAAATTGTGAATTAATGAAGGCTTAAAATGGATGACTTTGTTTTATTTTATTCCACTTAAAATTTTCAACCTTATAACAATTCAAAGGAAAAATGCGCACGCTTGCCCCACATGACTCTATCTCTTTTCTGCTGAGTAAAATTGTTAACACACACGGCTTGCATTACATTCAATTTTTCGAGTTTTCACTACCATGTTTCATCTGACATAAAACAATTGTATACGATGTACGAGGAAATGAGTTGTTTCGGCTTTAGCACGTGAGACATGAGCACAGCAGTCAGCACTCGCCGTCACTCCTTGATAGCCAAAACTCAAATGGTAGGGAGCTGCTACTCACAAGTTCCACAATTTCTGTGCAAGAGCCTTGCGCGATATGTCTGATTCTTTCATCAGTAAACAGTGCAGGTGTCCGGCAGTTAGTTGATCAGTTAATGACCGTACAGAGCGTCGTATCTACGAGGTCTCATCTTCTGTCATTGTACTCTTAACGAGGCTCCGTCTCACCTAAAACATAAAAGACCTACGACGTCAATTCAAACCTCTGGCGCCATGGCTTTCCGCACGCTGCTACTCCTGGTCATCTGCATATATCCAATTGGTAAGTCAAAGTTTATGTATTATTCATCGTAAATATAAAGGAATTTCATCGACCAGGCTTATTCCTCTAGGGAATCTCCAGTCCAGTATCAGAGCTCTTATACTCCATATCTACAAAGTATAAAACTTTCAATTCTTCTAATTGTAAGATACGCAACTAAAATATATATGAAGAAAAAGCACGGAAAGCGATCGCCAATCTGAACTTAGTATTGACTGATATCTTTACGACTTGCATAAACTGCTCACAAAAATCTATGCCGTCGAAAATTGATTGTAGAAACGCAAGGTTAACTATATTTCGATAAATATGAACTTTTAGTTCTGGCAAAACAAATTCTAACAGATCTATGATGATGTTTGGAGATGAAATTCGCACTTCTTCTTCATTATTTCAGTTACTAAAAATGGAATGATTTTTATACGGCATAACTCTGCTGTCGATTTCCGGACCCACTTTTCTGACATTTACAGTAGCAGGGTTACAATGATATGCGGTATCTCCCAAGCCGGGATCTTCAGAGAGCTTATTCCAGTGAATTCGGAAATATGGTAATTACATGTATTCGGAAGAAATATTTTTGGGAAAGTTTTAATAACAGAATGAACGTCTAGAATATCAATTTCCAGCGTAGATATAGTGAAACTTGACTCGTTCGTTGACTGATCTGCCATAAACGTTTGATTGATTGCAAATGTCGCAAATGCCCAGTCTAGAATCCGTTAGAAAAGATAATGTAATCGGTCTATGAGTGGGAGATGCTTTTTAGATACAGTAAACACACAATGAGTAATTTTCTAAAAGTTCTAGAAGTTTTCTTAAAGTTCGTATTTTTATAAACATGCATCAAACAATTTTCCTATCTTGGGGCATGTAAGATATACAGTATACAAAAATATTCGCGATTGTTGATTTAGTCACGCCTGTCAGTAATCGCAGAGATTTCTTGAGACTGTTTCAAAATTAGACGGAACATCGATATACAATCAATATTTCAGTATGGAAAAAATCCACACACAAAAAGGAGAAAGTTATCCACAGATTGTTATTTACCATTGAAATGAGAAGATACAAAAAAATCGAAGATATATCTATAATCTACATCAGTGTGAGAGATTATTTGGGTTAAATAGCGCACTGCCATTCGCGAATATTGAACGCATTACATCACTTTCATACATTACCAACATAGCTGACAAACACACTCCCAAAAATACGGTCTATTGAAACTTGATTCGCGACTATAAGTGTGAATCGTTATGAAATCATGTTGCGTTACGAACTGATGGTCCTCCATTCCGAGGTCCGAGCTGAATAGTGAATAGCAGATGGTGCCTATACATTTAACATCGATTAAACTCATTGACCTGAATAATGACGAAGATACTGATACGTATACTAGACCGATTTGTGATTTTTTTTTTGCTCATCAAGATTTTGGTACATTGTCATGTAAAAATTGATACTACTGACTGACAAAAAAAATTTATACTACTGCCGGTAAGCGATTGAATTATCGAGAAAAGCGCATTTTTGGCAATTTCAAAGAGCATATATCGCGATACCCTTTGGTGTATTTATTGCTTGTAATTGGACTAAAGTTATTGCAAACATTCGAAACGATGCGATTTTTTTTTAACAATTGTCTGTGGATTTTGTTTTCGATAAAAAAATTCAAACAAAATAGATACCAATGTCTATTGACTCTGGCTTAACAATTTTAATATCCGAAATACGATTTTTCACAATTATTTCCAAACTACCCTGACTTGGCATGGAATGCCCCATATATTGCTCAACAATAAAGATCAGTAATTAAGTGAAAGTTGAAACGTACAAACTGTTTTTTTTTTTATTTTCGTTGATATTTGCCTACTAGGTATGACTATGACTTAATTCTGTCATAGAACATTCTTTTTTTCAAACTGAAGCCTTTATACCACCGTTACAGCGTTATAGCGATGTCTACATAGATTTTCGACCATGCATACGCGCACTGGAACTTCGATTATTCGTCCAATAATTGAAGTTCTAGTGCGTATGCGAATTCAAAAATGTATATAGAGATTTCCATAGTGGTGCCAAATTAATGTCAGAGAGAACAAATGTATTACTGAGATAGGATACGTTTCAAATACAGTTTGAGGTAGGATAATATTGTAATGAAAGTGCTTTTGCCAAAGGTAAAGTTTGCCATAAGTTAATAACTATTGGCTTATTACCATTGATCTTTTTTCGACAATGGTAAATAATGCCACTGACGAACGGCATCCCAAAAATTAATATCATTAGAAAATAATTAATTATTGTTAAAAAAAACTTCTTCAGTCATCATTGGAAAATTGCGCTAAGGGTATTTAGCGACGTATTTTGGGAATGTAGTGACATATGCACGTGTTTGTAACTACTAGGTGTACCCATAAAGGCATACCCTGTCGAACCCATGGATCACAGCGACATCCGGATCTCCGAAGAGGTTGCGGCTCAAAGACTCGCTTTACTGCGGGAGCAGATGATCGTGTACGGCGTTGATGCATACATAATCACAACATCAGACATTCATCAGGTACGTGTGGATACAGTTTTCCGAATGTTACTTTAACTTGAATATGAGTTGCAGTTTGTGAATTCGTTTCATTAACATAATTTTCTTGTGTGAACTGAATTAGTGGCACGTTGATCAGTGTAGCCTACATGAAGCCGAAACGCTAAGACAACCAATGTCATTCATTGACTTACCCGCCAATAATTTATTTCACATGAAATAAAAAGTCCATGAATCATCTTATGCATAATCCAATTGCATTTACTTGTTCATCATAATAATAGATGAATTGAAGTAAACTTTACATTTCAATCATCAATTAGACTCTCACATTTCGCAGTTTTTGCATAATCTTATCTTGTCTACATAAATCAATCGACAGATAGCTAAGATAATAAATTAGCATTATCGCGACATAGTCGACACATAAATGGCCGAATTCATTAACTAAACTGTCAGAAGCGTCTGAAGATAGCTGTCTGGAGAATCGTGACTGCAAATAATATCAAATGTTACGCTGCAGCTAATAAATCCACATGTTGGCATTTCATATAAGTGAGAAACATTTATTAGGGTATTTATTAGGGTTTGTCAGAAAAGGCAATGTTATTTTTTGCACTTCCACGACTCTAAACTTTAGTTCTCGACGTGAAACTATAACGCTACTATAAGATGAGCTCTATAGGTCAAGTCTAAAAGGTGCCTCGGGCAAGTTTTGTATTTCCCATGTAGGTAAAACGTAAAATAGAGTATACCTTGTCTTCTGAATCGGACAAGAAAGTGCAACAAACGGTATTCCTAAATAACAAATTAAAAAAGTATAATGTCGAATTAAATTTTCGTTGATTTCTTTATTTATGATTTGGTTTTGAGATTTTTTAATCATACTTTTACTTTTATTCGTCAGAATTTTTAATGCGAAAGATACACCCCGTTAGGTGTAAACAGAAATGTACAATTCATTAGTTGGTTTGTCCGATTTGAATTTACAATTCATATACTATATGGTTTGCCTGGATTATACACTTATCGTGATAACATATCGCCCGACTTATACCAGATTATCTAGTCCCATTCAACTGATATCAAACTGGGACATGAACACGGTAGCCCACTTTGAATGATCGATGTGAATAACTCTGGAATAGTTAACGATAGTTGTTTCACTTGCGAGGAAAACATCTTTTTGGCTAGACATTACCACATTTGTTTGAGTTTTTTTCTTTAATCATATTTTATAATGCTTTCTCGAAATTGCACAGAACGTTGCGTCTTCTAAGTCTGTTTATGTATATGTTGGGCGTTGGAATTCAGATTTTCCAGACGTAAAGGTTCGTTGGCTTGAGCAGTTAAAGGTGCCGAAACGTTAGTCCAGTAATCCTACTTGCAGCTATGGTCCAGAGAATTCTAAATCTGTAATCAAATGTCTGTTTGTTTCCATAATTACAATCAAAGGTATTAAAACAATTGCAGATATTCGGAAGTATTAATGTAGAAATAGTTACACATCATTTCCTGTTATTTTTAATGATCCGCCTAGTCAAAATGTGTTAAGGACTGGGAGAATGTTTCAAGAAAAATATAAGTGTTCCCCAAGAACTTCTCCAGAATCTAGTAAATAAATTTGCCAATACACCCTCCTGGCAGCAACTCTAGTTTCTTTTTCTTTTGGATCTTTTGCCTCTCAGCTTTCGATATAGATCTTACTAGGCCAGAAAATAATTGATAAGCAATTTCCGGAATAACGCTATAATTTGCGCAAGCTCGTTCTTCCGGGTATACCCTTGATTAGCTAACCGTCAGCTAATAAAAATTTTGCAGACTGCATACTTAGCAGAGAGGGACAAACGTAGAAGCTGGATCAGTGGCTTCACCGGAAGTGCTGGGACAGCTGTCGTTACATTAGAAAGTGCAGCTCTATGGACTGATAGTCGATACTACGAGGAAGCCCTTCAGCAACTGTCAAATGATTGGATACTGATGAAAAGTGGCCTTAGTTCTGTAAGAAAACCGATTTTCTCAGTCATTATTGTCTGGAATTAAAAGAAAAAAAAAAAACTCAAGGTTTCTGTTCAACGTTCAGACGCCGACGCTACAAGTCTGGCTTACTACCGTTCTCTCAGCAAATGCAAAAGTTGGCGTGGATCCTGAAATCACGACATATTCTGAATGGACCTCATGGAGCACGACGCTCGGTAAAACATTTCGGTCCTATGCTTTATACATACAGTGATTATTTTCGATCTGGATAAAGATAAGACGAATGATAAACCCAAGACTGATCTCTACCTCTTAACACATTTACGCTTTGAAGGTGCCAGCAATGTGAGCTTGGTGGCTTTGGATGATAACTTGATCGACATTATTTGGGAAGACCAGCCTGATTATCCGTCTGACCCGGTGTTTGAACATCCCATAGAATTTGCTGGTTTGTATATTTGGAAAAATATGAATAAAAGGTGACGTGACAAAAGTGTAGCTACTTCATTTTTGAGATCGATAAAACCTCGCTGTTTGATACCCTTTGGTTGTTCTATAATATATTGACAAATAAATGAGCACCCGTCAATTCAAACGAATTTGTCGGCGAGGTACCGATTAATCACTGTGTCGTTAGTTTGTCCTTTAGATTATTGAAAGGTTCCATTAGAGACCGCGGTGCTTACCAAATTTTATAGAAACACTGAGGTCTCTGAGACCTCACATGAGTGATTTCACGTCATGCAGTACACATTTTTGACATCATCTTCTTCGATGTCAAGTTTTGTGGAGAATTGATCATCGGATACACTCATATTTGTTCATAATTTTCTAGATGTGAACTGACATGGAAAATGGCAGCTGAAAATTCAATTTTTTGTAGCAAATAAAAATTTCGGTTGCTGTCAAATTCATTAAACACCAAATGAAAGTACGTTCCGCAGGCTTCAAAACGAGATCTCTGGGTGGGCTGAATTAGTATCTTGTATAGGGCCCCACAATAAATAAACACGATTTCAAAAGTTCTCCTGGTAGTCCCTCGAATACCGAAATTAAAACTAGCCATAATGGATTTTTATGAAATTAAAACTTTTCAGTCTAGAGCGAAAATGATTATACAAAATACGTAGGGATAATTTGCTTTTCAATATTATCGTTGACTCATTTATCAGAACCTTATATTGTAAATGTAGTGAAATTTTTTATTTATCTTATAAAAATTCATTCGCCTGTAACTCCCAAGTTGTCTTTCTGAAAAGAATTCACTGTCTGAACTTCGTAGACTCGATTCTGACTATTACGTCGATATTCGAATGAACACTAGCAAACTCATTTTCGTTTCAATTTCAAACATTGCGAATCCAATTTTTTTGGTAACTTCCTACCACATATTGGAAACAAACAAAATAAAAATGGCGAGGGTCACGGCCGGGTCGAAATGGCCCTATATATGTTGACAGTTCTCTAATATCAGTGCGAATAGTGACAAATAGACGTAGAAGAAGATACGTATGTATATTGTATACCTAATAATTCTTTTGCACAATCGGCAGGCTTGACACGTGAAGAAAAACTCGCCATTGCAAGGGCTGCTATGGTGGATGCTGGAGCTGATCTTTACGTTATAACAGCTTTAGATGAAGTCGCCTGGGTTTCAAACTTGCGAGGCTCCGATATTCCGCATACTCCAATCTTTCGCTCGTGGCTTCTGATTACCAATGACACCGCAACTATTTACATCCCTTCACCGCAGACCAGACTAAACGAAACTTTAGCCGAAGAATTAACCAGTGGAGACGATTTCGTGTGAGTGCAATATATCGATAATAACAAACTTTATATAATTCATTTCCACAACGTGTCAAGTTTATGATTTTTAAATCAGGAACGTCGATGCGAAAGTCAGATTAAAGGGGTCATCCGATCAGGAAAATGAATACTTGCACGCGAAACATCATTTTTACCCTGTGAAACGCTTACACTTAGAAATCCTTCAGGTCCCATTTGCGTGTTATTATTTTTTTCTCTTCTACCATTCTACTCACATTTCGACATTCTTTACACATCATCTTAACGATTCAAGTTCTTTTCTTACCTCGCCTATTCTTCTACCTGGACATATCTTCCATTTTTTTTTCTGTTTTTTTTGCTTTCGACTGACTTCTTTTGCTTGGTATTCTGCACACCTCTTTTGTCTCTCTTCTGTTTATTCTTCTTTCATTATTCTGTTTCCTTCATTTTCGCTCAATCTTTTTCCGCGTAGACTTCTAGATTCACAGCAATTCTTTTTTTTTTTTTTACTCTTTCTCTTTCTTTGTTTATCCCGAACTCGTGGTGGCTTATGAAACGCAAAAGTAGATCTCTAATTACGAAGTACCTAAATGGAATTTTATACAGAAGGTTTATTTCGTGACCATAACCTCTCAGTGTGCCTAAATACTCACACCAATATGGATCTGCTATTTTTAGTGTCTTCTAAAATACTTCATGTCCAAGTTCGTTGATGCTGCATATACTTCCGAATTAGCCTTAGGGTGCTGTTTAAAAAGAAGGAAATTTCGAGACGATATAATCATTTCAATAGCTTTATTACAACTAACTTTACCATAGCGTTTTTAGGTCTATCATACATATGTAGATCGTACATACAAATGTGTCGTATTTATATTAATTCGATCTTTCAACAAAAAATTATTTCGCACACAAAGTGTTGACTCATGATTAATAAAATGCTTATATGTTTTGTTTCTGAAAATTTCACCTATCAAATCTTTAATGTGTCTTTGATGGTTTTAATGTAATAAAACATTCAGATATCACGATTTCGTTAATGGCTGGAGCTACCAGCCACTACCATTACGGTTGCCTTTTTTCGCGCATGTGTAGATCTCTCCTTTCGTGTCCACAATGTATGTATTTTGTGAAAATGCATAGCTGTACACGTTGCTCGAAACACCGATGATATACTCGATCCTCAACATCAACATTTTGATTATAAACGAGAAAGTTATCATCAAAAAAGCTTAAGTGGCCGGGGCTACTCGACTTTACCCTCCGTGAATCAAAATATGGAGGAATGATGGAACAGTTTTGCCGAAATATCTGAGTGCCCCCTTGTGGTCCAATTTATTGATCTGTTTGTATTGTTTAGGGTTGCAGAGTACGAAAACTTCTGGAATGACCTGGCGACCGCAGCAGAACTGGCAACGACTATTTTATTGCCTGCTCCATACAGCTATGCATTAGGAATCAGTTATAGAGTGTACAATACGGTTAGTTGCTCGGTTTGGCTCAGACAAAAACCATCCCATGACCGTTTAGTCATCAGTGAGTGAAAATTTCGTGTTTAAGGTTCCCTCGAGTAAGGTCAAACTCGCAACATCGCCGGTGCTGCTCGTAAAAGACCGGAAGACCGAACTCGAAGCAAACGGCATGCGAAATGCCCATATCAAAGACGCTGTGGCGCTCTGCCAGTTTTTGGCCAGATTAGAGGCAGCGGTAATATTGGCACATTTCTGCTTTTAATGTGATATTATGCGAGAGCTAACCCGTCGGCTTCAAATTCTGGAGAAATTGTTCAGGCTATTTGACAGTCTCACTAAAACTACTGTTTCTGTTTTCAATTCCATATTGCTACAGATCGAGAACTCTGAAATATACGACGAATTACGGGTTGTCGAGGAATTGAGCACTCTCAGAAGAACTCAGGAATACAACTTTGGAGATAGCTTTGATACGATCGCTGGATACGGGCCTAATTCTGCACTGCCACATTATACTCCTACTAACGATACAAACGTAGTTATAGGCACTAATAGCACTTTCATGCTGGACTCCGGAGGGCAATACTACGGTGTGTAACTAACCATTGGATGGCAAACAAAAACGATAAATAACACCATTTCAGATATCTTGTCGTTGGTTGAGCAATCGTTTCTCACTACCATTATAATGATTTTTTTTTAATGGCAACAGACTTTTTCTTCTAAATTCAAGTTCGGGTGACATCGAGACGAATCGAGGCAAATCTGGCTCAGTTCTCGAGATACTAGCCTGTGTCCTTTGAAATTAAAAAATCTATGATCGCGTATGTTCATGCCACTTTATGTGTCACTGTGTTATAGATGGAACGACGGACGTTACCAGGACGATGCACTATGGCACACCGACGGAAGAGCAGCGAGACAGCTATACAGCCCTTCTCGCAGGCTGCATTGACTTAGCTAGATTGATATTCCCCGCAGGTCAGAGCTACACTACAACCGATCTTCTCATGCGCTCACATCTTTACAGACTCGGCCGCAACTACGGGCATGGAAGCACGCACGGAGTCGGTCACTTCTTGGCAGTTCACGAAGGTTCGTTTTCTTATGAGGTTGAACAATTTTTGGTGAAATCAACGAGAGGCAACTCTACTAGCTCAGACATGATATTTATGATAAAACGGTGGGGGGAAGGTACACCATTCAGACGCAATAAAACTTTCAATGAGCCATGCAGCCGTGTATTATATAGGGTAAAATCTCGTAATCCGTGACGAGCATTGTACAGGGTCAATCTTGGTCTGAAATGAGATAAAAATTTTATTTTTCACGCAGGCGTGTCAACTTTGCTTTGAACCTCTCTGTACGTATAAACTATTAGCGCATGACTTGTATTTCATTCACGTGATCGGAACTTCGTCGACTGTTTGTAGCTTGGAACACCACGTATGACGTCAATTTCGTTGGATCTCAGGAACCTGGCTACTACCAAGAGGGAAACTGGGGAATGCGCTTGGAAAACCTTGTTGTTGTAGTACCAGCCAACACTACCGTATGAATAAAAATTTACCTATTTTTCTTCGATATCGAAGGGTAAAAATCACAGTAAATGAAATATGATTCCGGTCTTTGAAGGTAAAATTGTGCCTCTAGACTTGTGATTTGAGTCTGATGGTGAAATATAAATCAGAAATATCCAATTAGGTAGAATTTCCAAGTATATTTTGCGTATGTATGTTATGTCAACGAAAGTACACAATTAGGAATCCAAGTCATTAGTTTTTGCTGATAAATCATAAGTCAGTCTCGAGTCTTTCCATTGTACAATAGTCCTGAGTTTCTCAAAACTTTCTTCTTCACAAAAGTTTTTATTTGTTCCAGTATACTGCAGAGAGCACGTTCCTGACCTTTGAAACCATAACGCTGGTACCCTACGCCAGAAACTTGATTGACGAGACGAAGCTGAGCGATGATCAGGTAATAGACTGTCCAACTTCGCTTACCCTTGCTCAGGCCTAAAAGTAGGTTGAAAAACTGGGCATAATATTTGAATAGGTAGCCTCTAAAAGTTTAGAGGGTACTCTTGTGCTTGTTTTCTCAATTATCAGGGAAATTAATTAATCTATCTGTTCACAGTTGTTGTGGCTGAACGAATATCATGCAACAGTGAGGCTTAAGGTCGGTGCAGAACTACTACGACAAGGGCACAATGCGACTTATGACTGGCTGGTACAGCAAACGGTACCGATCGTCAGACAGCGAATTGTTTACCGCAGAATCAATATGGTTGCAATTCCGTGACGAGTTATCACGACCCACTAATGCCAGCACGAGAGTGTCAAGAAAGATTTTTCCAATTGGAAGTTGATAGTCTATGTTACCTTATAGATCACCTTGAAATTTTCTGTTGATTAAAAAATATTACAATATACATACAATGTCTTTATTGAACCAAATGAATGCAAGCTACCAGAACGAAGAAAGGTAGACTCTTGGAACCATTGCAATACAATGTCTGTAATAAAATTCCTAAACAAAAGTATACCCCTTATCTTGGATGTGGAGTACTTATCGGATGTTATGAATTCAGTGAAGTGTCAACAATTATTCCTGAGCAAGGTTCATTTTTTCAAATGTTGAGGGGACGGAGGACCAGTCGATTTTGACCGACCTATCTAATTTCTCAAATAGCCCATGTTTGACGGAAAAATTCAATAAAATCAAATTTTTTTTTTAAATTTTACATCGCAGAATGTGGGCTCGTCACTTATTTCAACTAATATCAGATCTTACGCATCATTGACGCAAAAATACCTATCAGAGCGCTATTCTACACGGTATCACAAACACACATAAAATAGGCATTAATTAAGGCTAATATTTTTCCCTGAATTTTTCCTTTTCCTGGAGCCTTGTCTGCGCTACGCATCGCCGCATTTCTCGATTAAATTCCCTTGCAACGGGGATTTACGAAATACCACGTTACAGTGCACACCCAGGTCTGAGGGGGGCGGCTTTGGAATCTCCCATTCCCAAGTCTGCGAACAGGAGAAAAAGGCATCTTTGGTGTGCACTTGCACATCCAGGTAGGTGAAGGCGGCTTCGGAATCTCCTATTCCCAAGTCCGCGTCATATTAAATTCGATAGAGCGGTTCTAAATTCATCAATAGACATTGGCTGGTGGGAGGCAATGATACCTGGCATTGCCTCCCACCCTCTCGGGTCCTGCTCCAAAGCATAGGCTAATGTAACCTAAGTTTGAGTTAAGTTTGCTAAGTAACCTATTCCTACCACTACTCTTCTCACCCACAACCAATTTTTCCAAAATAGAAAACTTCAGTTCAACAAGATCTTCGCAGTTGTAAACAAGTTGCAGCGTCGTAAGCTTATACTCGCTACTCTAGCCTCTCAAAGATCCACGGGAGATCCGGAAAGAGTTTCGTAGCCTAGGTCTTATTCGGTCTCGTACTTCTGATCGGCCTCTCGTTGTACCTGCGGACGAACTTAATTTATTCTTTGCGCAGGCAGGTCTCAATAATCATAGCCTACCTTCATCTGGTAACTAGTATTTGGGTGAACCACTCTACGACGGCTTAAAGTTCTACTTTGCTGATATTCCCATGGAGGCCTTGGTGAAATCTATTTTCCATACCAAGTCTGGCTCGAGTGGTGCGGATGGTCTATCCTCGCACCTTATCAGATTAGCTCTGCCGGCGATCTTACCTCATATTCAGCACCTTGTCGCTTTTTCTCTAACTACTGGTTGTTTTCCGAAACTCTAGAAACTGGCGCTTGTGTGCCCTCTTCCTAAAGTTAAGTCTCCCTTATCTGTTAACGACTATCGTCTTATTTCTATTCTGTGTCCTATCGCAAAATCCCTCGAGAGAATTGTTTTTGATCAGGTAACCGCTTTTCTCGAATCGCGCGATCTCCTTGACCCGTTTCAGTCCGCTCATAGGAAAGGAGCTGTTAAAAAGTGTTAGAAAAGTTAAAAATAAAGTGCGTGGCTACGATGGCGCATGTTTGAAAAAACACGGCGTTGTGGCAGTGTGTGGTGTTAACGTGTAAGACGGATTGTCGGAAATCAACAGCTCACCGGATTCCGGTGACAAAGCTAGCCTTTGGGTGAAAAGCATGGGTAATCCTGAACTCTATAGCCTGGGGGCGGCCGAGTTAAACAAATACCGGGTATGCAGCAAGCATTTCACCAGCGCTGATTATTTGTCGCAAACTCGGAAACCTACTCCGAGAGAGGAAGTTCTGCCGAGTTTGTGGCTACCGATCGGTGCTGGTGTGTGTACCGGCAATTTTTCGGAATCTGGGAGGCCAGAGAGCACCGACAATTTCGACACGGTTCTCACCAAAGTTCCAGAGCAGTCTGTACCAGCAGAGCATAGAAAATCCAAAAAAAAGGCCCTATGAGGACGCTTTCCTTATCGTTTCACTGAAACGGATGCGTTCTTTAGGTTCCCACGTTTCAGGCTTGTCTAGAACAGAAAGGTACTTGACCAAGAAGGCTCGTCAGTTACAATCTGAGGTTGCTGTTGCCGAAAAGAGGGGTTCCAGTTATAAGAAAAGACTGCATGATGTAATGAAGCTTTTTAGCGATAATTTCCTCAGAGCATTCACTAACAAATTAACTAGAAAACAATTTTTATTTTTCAGAATGCAGTTGCGGAACTATGGGGTATCACCACGAGGACGACACTTCAACATGGAAGAAAAACTTCCAGCACTTTTTCGGATGAAAGCTTCAGGCAGGGAGTATCGTTTACTACAATCACAATTTCAATCGCCTTGCACTCGAACTTGTTTTCATGGTTCGTGGAATTAAAAATGATTGAAAAATGCCCCATAGTTTTACATTTTGTGCCTCTCAGACAAAAACAGCGCAATTACTGCAATTAATTAAATTACACATTAATATTCTTCAAAAAGTTAATTTGTCAACAGTTGTAACAGTTTGTGATCAAAGAACTTCTAAGGAGGACGACCGAGGTGATATGCTCAGAGATTTGAGCTGCATGATGGAGAATCAGAGCGCCGAGCCAGACGCCAGATAGTTCAATGGATGATTTGCCTTTGCCTGTATAAAATTGTTACGAGCAGTCATTTTTTTTGATTCTATTTTTTATGAACCTATGCATAGTCATGCGGCGAGTGTTGTAGCTCAAAAGTTGTTACAATTTGTGAATAACTGAGAGCCGTTCGGCACGGTCAGTATTGACATTGAAAAAAACGGATAGTTTATGTTTACCGCGGGCTTTGTTTGTAGCTGCGGTGCACGCTCGGTAAGGGACTCATCTGAGTTTAAGAGCATTTGGAGTAGGGCTAGGGATAGTGAGAAAAATCAGAGAGAGAGGGCTCACGAATTAGTTAGGAAAGCACATGTCACGATACCTGAGCAGGGATGTGGGTACGAGTAGCTCCTGCAGTTTCAGCAGTATTTGGCATGGGATGACACGGTCATAATAGTTTATTTTCGAAGCACTCTTGGAAAAGAAAGGCACTGTTTTTTTAACGGTGAAGATATTGTACTAGGTCTAGGGCGGGCTCCAACTTTTAGACTCAACATTCTTTACGACGAACAAAAGAGACATCATGATCCAATTTTAAACATCAGCGCCGAGGGGGCCTCTGATTTTTTTTTGCATACCATGTAACGTAGGTTATTCTCGTGGTAGGGAACACAGGTGCTCTAATATATGTCCTCGTTGTTTGTCGACACCCGCTTGTGATACAAGGTCTGAAAGAATGGAATTTACGGCTCCGAGTGTCTTGAAAACCATAAGAAAGAGGCTAGGGAAAACTTTTTGAAATTGTATAGTAGGTCAGTAAGCGAAAATTATAGGTATTTTCAATTTTAATGTTGAACTGTTGAAGTACTGCCAGTCAGATGTCACAATTTTCACCCACGGAAGATCTTCCTGGGTACAGGAAATGTTGGTCCATTCACGGAGAGTACGACCACTGCATCAGCGTGCTCGATGATATTTCGAAAAAACTTTCTACGTAATAACCAAATCGGAAATTAACCCTCCTGCTGGGTACCGACTAGGGGATAAGCAACCGCGTAGAGCCATCGAGTGGTTGGTATGGCGGAAGCATGAGCTTGGGATCGAGATCGAACACACTGGTAGAGGAAGAGAGAAGCGTATTCAGGGGCGCCGGGTTGACGGCTACTACGTGGAAGCCGATGGCAGAGAGCATGTACTGGAGTTCCATGGCTGCTACTGGCACGGTTATCCACGTTTCCGTATCAACAGGGATGAGAGGCCAGCAGTCGGGGAGAGCATGGATCCACGACTCGAACAAACCATAGCCAAGACAAGACGGCTGCGAAGCCAGGGAATTATGGTCGAGGAGGTATGGGAGTGCGAGTTCACCAGAACGGTAGAAACAGATCCAGCACTGCGAGCATATATTGAGGCTAGCGAATTTGTTCCAAGGTTAGGTATAACTAAGTTGAATCCTCGCGATGCCTTCTTCTTCGGTCGTCGGACGGGCAACACATCGAGACTTTACGAAGTAGATGGCAGAGGTAGTGAGCGAATACACTTCGTTGATGTTCGCTCTCTGTACCGGTACATTAATGCAACAGGTAAATATCCGATAGGTCACCCAAAGGTATATGTAGGGCACGAATGTGAGTCGTGAGTAGGGAAGCAGGGTGTTGAATTTACCAGGGTCGAGGGTTTAGTTCAATTCATCGTGCTGCCACCTCGAAATCTATATCATCCTGCACTGACTTTCCGCATGCATAGTAAACTGATGTTCCCGCTTTGTTACACCTGTTGTCGCGAATTGATACAATCGCCATGTCCGCATGACGAGGAGAGCAAACGATATTCATTCGGCACATGGGTTTCAGTTGAACTGAAAGAAGCCGCAGCGAGCGGGTATAAAGTAATAACAGTATCGGAAATATGGCAGTACGAGGTCACCAGATTTAATCCAGAGACCGGAGAGGGCGGACACTTTGCAGGCTATATACGTACTTTTCTTAAACTTAAGCAGGAGGCTAGTGGCTGGCCCGCTGATTGTAACAACGAGGATGAACGTTCAGACTATTTCCGACAGTATAGGTTAGTAGAGAGTGTAGAGCTAGATCGTCAAAAAATTGAAAAAAATCCAGGACTTCGCTCTGTGGCGAACAATAAGTTATGCCTCAACTCATTCTGGGGTAAGTTTGGCCAGAGGGACAACATGTCAAAGACAACCGTCATCAATACGCGGGAGGCACCGCTAGCTCTGCTGACAAATCCAGCGATTTCACTGGAGGATCTAGTCCCCGTCAACGACGATGTGTTTACCGGCGTGTATTGTATTATGATACGGATTCTATTATTTATGTTCGTTCGGGTAGGGCTAGAGAATACGAGTCACCGATAGGTAATTTTTTAGGTAATATGACCAACGAACTTGAACGGTATGTTAGGCACAGCTACATGCGGGCCTTTGTATCCGGTGGGGCGAAGTTCTACGCGTTCATAGTGGTGGGTCCAGACGAAAGGGAAGTAGAAGTCTGCAAGGTGAAGGGAATCAGCTTAAACTATTCGACACGTTCAAAAATGAATTTCAAATTTGTCACGGAAATGGTAGTAGAGAATGCAGCGCCGATTCGAGTAGAGTTTCGAGGAATAAGATGAACTGTAACGCATGACGTGGTGACCCGGGATCGGACGAAGACCTGTCGTCCTGTTGTTGTAAAGAGGCGTTGTTGTAGAGATAGTTGGGATACTCTTCTTTACAGTCACACTGATGAATAGACGTAGTATGTTCTGTCTTGTATGTAGCTCACAATTCCACAATAGTTTATGCTGCGCAGGCGAACTGCTTCTTCCATTCTCTTGAACTCCTTGTATTCTCGGTGTAAATATGTTATCAACATCATTCATGTTATTTATACTTTTCATCTTGGCTATATTATTATGTAAATTATTTAGGTGTATTTATATTATTAATTTATATAGGTCATATTATTTATATATTATTTAAATCATTCAATTGTAATATTTGTAATATTTATATGATTCATATTATTTGTATCATAATTTTAAGATCCCATTACTACAAACACCCGGATTTGCACCATATACCCCACAGATACCCAAACCCACTCTCCACCCTCCACCATCACGACACCAACCACAAACACACGAGACGAAATCGAACAACTAAGAGACAGAGTCGAAACTCAAATACAGATACTCGAGGCGCTAGCAGACACAACTTACACAGACGCAAAGCTGCACAAACGCACCCAGTAATAGCAAAAAATGCAATAGCATAGACAACTCACCACCCTACACTCTACTAGACCGACGAAAACTTCACTCACGTACACACCACCCGTGCACAACGTGACAGCCAGATACACAAGGCGTACACACGCACACGATCACACCGACCATTCCCGAAACACTACCACATCACACCAAAAGAACACACACAAAACGCACAAGATGGCGATTCAGACACCTGCGACGCGGCAGACGAAATGGACACAGACCCTTGAAAAGTGTACCGTTGCAAATTGGCGCCACGCCGTCAATAAAAGGGCATTTGCCATTGGAAATCCTTACAAGGTCAAAACATCCAGTGACAGATAAATCACGAAATTCCGTTAAATGCAAATATTTTAGCAGTCTCGGTATAATTGAGAAGAAAAACCCCGATGCCGCGAGAATAGATCTCGAACAAAAGAAATAACAATAGCGTTCATCATTCCGTAATATCAGAACAATAGGTGATATCAAATATTAAGCACTGGCGAACGACAAACAAAGTATTAACAACGGTAATACCAATCCCGCTAGACAACGATTTTTTTTTGCCGTGTGTTATGATTTCGTGTTGTCAAGCTGGCGAGGCTTCGGTTAAAATTGAAGTCGACTGTTATATGAGAACCGCCCGTCCTTCAAAGACGCGTGTGGATTTATTTACTCCGTGCGACACAGCTACGTTTTGAACTTGACGAGCGTTTGCTCTCACAGGAAGGAACAGTGCCTACACTAAGATACCGATTATTACGCTACCTCATGTCTCAACGATGAGAAAGTATCGAAAAACCACCGACTCCTACAGGAGATCCTCCTGTACCGATTGATCCTTCCCGACTTCAAATAAATGACGCTGCGTACGATAGCCCCCAGTCAGGGAAATTCAATCCCGCCTGACGACAGAGAAAACAATACGACACGCGCGGAAGAAGTCAACATCCGGAGATCTACCGGAGGTCTATCACCGTTTAACAACATCAACCACAGAGTTGTGAATAATGCATTACTTTGATAATGCATTACTGTATTCGTTACACATTACACTGCATAATGTGAAATGGATAAGTGCTCCATTACAAATTACAAAAGTAATGTGTAATGAATGAATGTTCTATTACAAATATGAAAAAGTAATGTGTAATGCATGAGTGTTCTATTACAAATAAAAAATCAATGTGTAATCGATAATAATTTTCAACTTCACCTAATCAATTCATCCTGCACGACCACTCTTTATACATGTTTAACTTACTGTAATCAGTATCTATATAAACTGAAAAATTGCAATTTTTTCATTTTTATTTAATTGTGGAACGGAATTTGAAATTAACGCGTTTGATGAAAAATACCCACATACAGACGAGTCAGTATCACTTGGAAACTGGACTACGTCCGACACCTAACGATTATTATTTTGTTACCGTAAGTATTTTTGTTTTATTATTAAAAAAGTATTTTTAATTAATTTACTTTGTTTCATCATGTTTAATCAATTATAATTGACTAATAGTTTTAGTTCACGATGTTTTCGCTTATTTTACGGAGCTTTGTAAATAATAAAAAGAACAAAAAAATGTGATGAGCCTCACCGAAGCTGTCTATCAGCTACAAATAAATATTTATGTCGAGCTGGAAAGGTCAAGATTCGAGAATAGCAGAAAAATAAAAGATAGAAAAACGGGTTTTATAATTTCTTCTACGATAGGTTTATTGAAAAATTAAATAACGATTTATTATTTGGGTTGCGAACAATAAATGGAAGAAGTGACACAAATCTTGCTCTAAACTAACTTCGTTTTCTTCCTCTGCAGTGACTTTATCCCCTGAACAGCCATAAGCTAAACTAACTTATGTGCTTATTACTTGCGCCGTTATTTTGTGATAAGACGAGTTTTGAATTTTCAATATCAAATTCCTCAGTAGTATTTCTTGATCAACTAAAGCGAAATACTGAGCGCCACGCCGCTTTAGCTAGAATCAATTCACTTTGAGCGGCACTCAAGTTCATGATCCTGCCTACTTTTACTTCGATAAATGACTAATCTACGAACGAGAAGCCTAATAGTCACGTGCTTCTCTACCTACACGCTAAGAACGAAGCACCGACAATGCGAACCAACGGCTGCTTAGCCTACAACTGCTGCTGAGCGTCGCAGCAGCACTCCTTTTATAGGACGCGTGACGTCACGCGTCGGTCACCCCACCTGCGCGGCTTGATGCGCGTAGTCCGGCTATGCTGGCATATGAAGTAGCGTACACATACACGTTATAGGCATACACATTGTAACAAATCCTACAACAGTGTAACGAATCCTAATTATACGTTTTGAAGCAACTATCGCGGAAATTTTTGAATCTATCAGCCAATAAACGAATTCTAAACGTCTTTCGCGTACTCGTAAATAACATTTAAACCTGACCAAAGTTTCATATTTATTTTAAGATTCTAATATTAGAAACATTAGCATGACATGAGGAATGTAATATTAATTTATTTTTTAGACGAAAATTCTCCTCACTTCATATTCAATTTTAAGATTGTTTTCATTTATCCATCCACTCATTCATTCATATAACAGATTGAAATTGTAAACTAAAAAATAATGGACACAATAACAATTAAAATTATAAATATAAAACTAGAGCTGATCGTCTGTAATAATTTGTAGAATTTTTAGTTTCGGTTCAAAGCACCAAGTATGTTTTTAGTTTATAGGATTCTCCTTGGATATGATTATTATATTGTTGATTCGGTGAGTTTCCTTTCTCAACTCCGCCACGACGTATAATTTGGTGAGTTTTCTCTCAAAATTACACGATTTTATAACTAACCATTGTTAGTTGTTAATTAGAGCTATTATTATGGTTGATTGATTCTTTTTAATTTCATGGGGTTTCAATTTACTTTTAAATTTCTTTCAAATTTAAGAATTATGAAGCGTTATACTCTACATCCGTTTAGATATACGGTCTTCCCACAAGAGAGAGAATAATGCTGTGTTCGTTTCCGTTGAGATAATGTTTCTATTCAAATAGGTGATTGAAAGTCATACTCGATAAGTCAAATTATATTGGGCGGAATCCTTGAATCTCTTATATCGTTACAAAAGTTATCGCTCTATACTTCACAGGTGTATGTCATAGATTTACTGAAGAATAGTGAAGTTTCCAATAAAATTAGATGAAAATTTTTCTTTCACTCATAAAAAAAACTAAGTTTTGTCACAAAAATGATGTGGTTCAACAAATGTGTACTCTCCAAGACGTCACCTCGCTGACATGTGCTGTGTGGCTATTCCATTTTTTTTAAACCTAATTAAATCGGAACTTATTATAAATTTAACTGAAACAATAACAATTGAATAAAATCTTTGCACTATTTCTTTATTATTCGGCAGTTTCTTATTAGCGAGTATCTTGTTTAAATTTATATCGTAATACCCGCCTGCTCGAGTGATTACCATCTAATCATGATTTTGTGTACCTAGAATTCAATTTGCAGTAGCATTCGCTCTTTTATATAGAAGATTGGTCTCTACTTTTAATTCCACGTGGGCCAGAAAGAGAAAACTTTGAAGAATAGCGTATCTAAAGGGATTCCAGAGCCCCGTTCAAACGGAACTCCGTACCGCCCTGGCCAGCATCTTGTCAAACGATTTTTCGATGCTGCACCGGGCGAGTCGGCGAGAGTGGATGCAGCCATTATAATACCGCCAAAGGTAATATCGGCGAGTAGCGCAGTGTCCAGCGATAAGCTTACCTTCACTCAAATCAAACGAACGACTTGATAGTGTTATTAAGTTAACCGGTTTCCGTGTAACATTCGAATCTTTCATGGATTACCGACAATTCGAATCGATGGCCGTAGCTGTCCCAAATTTATATCGGAATCCAGGTGTCCTAAGATACGGTGGAAGCTCCAAACGAGGTAAATCCGAGTAAACAATGGCCCGTGTTCAGGTCTCTTACTACATCAGCCGTAAGACTTAACATAGGCCTATAAAGCGACTTTTACAAGTTACTTTAACCTTGCGTATTATATGTATACATTAGGGTGTGTCATTTTGGGGGACCTTTTTTTTCTTCAACTTGGAAACAGGTTGTACACTTGCAGGAAGGTGAAATAAGAAGCCTGTTAAAATTTGAGCTCTTAATATTAATATTAAGAGGTGCCTCATCGCGAATTTCTATTTTCCAGTTAAATAACATGGGAACATTTTTTTTTTTTGTTTGGAATTCTATACTTCGGTAATGGCATATTGTACAGACTAACCCATGACATACTTTTATAGAGAATTAAGTGCTCTACAAAAAAGGTGTCTTATAATTTTTTGATAACTCAACTTTCTTTAATACTTTACCTAGAGTACCAAGAGTGTGATAATAAATTAGGTAAGTATTGAAAAGAGTTGAGTTATCAAAAAATTATAAGAGACCTTTTTTATAGAGCATTCAATTCTCTATAAAAATACGTCATGAACTTATCTGTACAATATGCCATTACCGAGGTATAAAATTCCAAACAAAAAAAAAAAATGGAAATAGAGAATATATTAATATTAAGAGCTCAAATTTTCACAGGCTTCTTATTTTACCTTCCTGAAAGTGTACAACCTGTTTCCAAGTTGGAAAAAAAAGTTGCCCCAAAATGACACACCCTAGTATAGATATATTACTATTAGGTTAATTGGAATGAACAACACTATCATGGCGATTGCAAAGGATTAGAAATTGTTTATTTTGGCACAGTGTTTATCACATTGCGTGAGCATTGTATACATACATAAAAACAGAAGTGACGCCATGACTTGAAACCGGAGGGTAAATGTAGTAGGTACTACGCAAGTCTTTACATTTTCAAATATGTTGTTAGATTACTTCAACCTTAGGCTTATCCCCCCATCCCATATTTTTTTTCGCCTCATCCGTTTATCTATTGAGATAACGTTTTACTTGTGCGATTTACATAGAATGTAACGGGGTATCAGGCGGACATCGACGTCAAGATTTGCGAGTGCGGCCCTGCCTATCTGGATCCACAGCTATTAATGAATTTAAATTTGAAACAGAATTCTTCAACGTCATAGAGGTGATGAAATAATGCTTATGGCTGTATTCAAAATTTTAATGAATTTTCCGAATCATAGGTTATCAAGCAGATCAATGATAATTTCATTGCTGCAGTGGTTCTGAACCGGGATAAAAAAGTGCTGGTACTGATGGATCAGCACGCAATTCATGAAAGAATTCGTTATGAAAATCTGCTTAAAGGTATTGTTAAAATTGTTACAATTGACTGTACAACTTGAACACGAATCCATCGTTTTCACTGACCCCAAATTACCTAGAGGAAAGTGATCAAATATGGAATACCATTTTGTTTTTGCGGCATAAAAAAAACACTATTACGAATTAAAGGCTTTTAATTATAATCACAGTCAGTCATACATTTTGGCTTATCCCAGTCAAAGTCTCGTGTTTTAATAATTAATAACATATGTGTTTTTATTTAAAAATTTAGTTAACAAAATAGTAGCTATTTATGGAATAGATACCCAAATATGGAATATGGAAACTAGACACAGTTTCTTAAAAAAAAAAAATCAACAAAAACAGTAACGTCTTTTTATAAGAGATCTTGAGACTTTGGTTAAAGATAAAAGTAACTTATTTGGATAAAATTAACTTATTCTACTCGACCTACTATACTCTTCAACAGATTTATGTTTGTTTCTTTTCAAGTATACGAATGATACTTTCAGATTATACTGTGCAGGATCAAAAGCTTGTTATATCTATGGAGTTGGATACGCCAATACTAGTCAATGACTTGTCAATACGACATTGTGAATGGCTCTTAGCACATTCGAAAGAAGTAGAGAATTCCGGAATACGGTTACAGTCAGAGAAATTGGGCTGCCTGGTTATAACAAGTATACCGAAGTGCTTTGAGAGGAAAAAGCTAAACCAAGGTCGTGCTGGGCTAGAGTGTGCTGTACGAAAGCTGTTGATAGAGATGACAAACCATTCGGATCGCAATTATATACCGAGTGCGAGTATGCCGATGATTATTCACCATGCAATAGCAACGGAAGCTTGCCATGGTAATTATGAAGCTAATACGTTCGTTTAAAAATTCCTATGTTAATATAAAGTCAGGAAACAAACATCCGTCTGAACAGTGCTTGTAACCATTTGCAATAAACACGATCGCTAGCTCGCAGATTTTATTATCATTTCTTTCTGGTTCTCACAATCGTGTGTTCGCAATGTACTTTGATAAACAGTAACCCAGTCTTCGAACGTCACTTGCATATTCTCACGGCGACCTCGAGTTTCGGCAAGACTTACCGCGTAGTATACAATGTATACTATACATTAGGGTGTCCGTTATTTACAAAGTTGGTTTTTTTTTCTGCTGCCGCCCCATGAATTTTTATCTTTTGCCCGAAAAAAAAAATATGCGACCAAAAAAACTCTTAATTTTCAAATTAAACCGTGCCGAAATCATGTTACAATTCCCATTTAAATAACATGGGATTCTTAGACTTTTCGCATTCAATTTTTTTTCTCCGAAATAAATAAGGGTACAGCAATGACTAATGTATATTTTTATAGAGAATTGAACGCTCTACAAAAAAGGTCTTCTATCATTTTTTGATAGCTCAACTCTTTTTGATACTTACCTAATTTATTAATACATTCTTGGTACTCCAGGTGAGTATTGAAAAAAGTTGAGTTATCAAAAAATTATAAGAGACCTTTTTTGTAGAGCGTTCAATTCTCTGTGAAAATATACATTGGTCATACCTGTACCCTTATTCGTTTCAGAGAAAAAAAATGAAATGCGAAAAGTCCAAAAATCCCATGTTATTTAAATGGAAATTGTAACATGATTTCGGCACGGTTTCATTTGAAAATTAAGAATTTTTTTGGGTTGGATATTTTCTTTTGGGGCAAAAACTAAAAATTCATGGGGCGGCAACAAAAAAAAAAAAAAAACAACTTGGGAAATAACGGACACCCTACTATACATAGAGTACCTAGTCTAAAGAGATTCGAATCACTAGGATTGGCAAATACATTAGTGAGGTGTGCCAAACAATATTACACGAGCAAATACTATAGTGGCAAGTAGAATAATTCTATCCTTATAATCATTTTCGCTAAAGTGAAGCTAATTATAAGGAATATTATTGAAGAAATGAAGAATTCAGAGACAAATGGGTCTATTGTATACTATAAGTCCAAGTGACCAATTTTGTCCTTGAAGAAGGAATCAAAATATTTACCCTTCGTAACATATAGAATAATCAAACACCCAGACCCCACAAGTTAAAAGTCTTTCAATGTGTCAGTTTCTGTTATCTAAAAGCAGACTTCGGTCAGAAAGACGACCTTTTAACGAAAGTCAACTTTTATATAGCAAATACTGGAGCATTGAAGATCTGTGAGGTCTGATGGAGAATTATTAATTTTGTGCTGTCTGGGAAACTACTTAATTCAAATCGTTAGTATATATTTTGATAAATCATTAAACTCGTCTGTGTACATTATCCTAATTAGAGGGAGCACCAGGGTAAGGTACAAGAACGAAGGTTAGATTTTGTGTGATTTTTTTTTTTTTTCTTTTATTACGAATCTGCGTTTTTATTTAGGGCTGGCTTAATTGGGCAGCTTGTTTAACCGTATTTGTTCCAGAATCGAGGAAATTTCGCCAAAATAAGTGGACAGTCCTATTTTCTTTTAGATTTTTGCAAAAAGTCTTATGTTAGAGTAAAGAAAAAATCTGTTGGTCCAAAGATAGCTCAACTCGTATACTTTCTAAAGAAATTTCAATTTCTAGTTTGAGATCATTCTGACTAGAGAAGTCCGTGGAACATTCCAACAACATTTTTGGGAGACGCTATCTTTCGGAACTTACATCTCCTTCAAATACCAATATTTATCAATAAAATTTATTTGAGTGTTCGTCAAAATATGTTGAAACACTACGCCTATGGGCATATGAGCTCAGAATTAAAAACACCCACTCGTGAAAAAAAGATCGGATTACGCTTTTCAGAAATTATTTATTACCATTTTTACTGCAGCCAATGCAAATTCGTCCTAAAACATCGAAGTAAACCAATGAGAGACTTACAATTTGAGACACGTCTTGCAGTTCAAATACATAGTAAAGTAAAATCATACATGTACTTTTACATGCACATTACATCACTGTTTTAGGGGCAATAAAGTTTGGTGAAAAAATGCAGATCGACGAATGCATCAAGCTTGTGAAATCCTTAATGCATACAAAAGCACCGAGTCGATGCGCACATGGCCGTCCATCAGTAATCCCGCTATTGGAACTTGGAGGCACGAAGAACTACCAGTCGCCAATTTATCGGGTATGAAACAGAACATTAATTAGAAAAAGAAACGAAAGAAGGTGAATGCTGTCGAAAATAATTCTAGCGATATGATCTAGCCATGTATGTATACAACATGGTAAAGAAAATGTCATTACCAATAACTGCGACATCTAGTAGCTGGAAAAAAGCAGGAATATTTTTTTATTTCTGGGGCATTCTTCGTCAAAACGTACGGGACTAATAATTCGAATTTTTATGGGTGATTACACCTAATGAGATAAGCTTTCACGATTTTTTTCGATTTATTTCGTTCATGTGTTCTTGAAATATGAATTTTTGAATTTTTATTTTCGAAAATTCACAACTGATTTCCAGGTTGAGAATATTGTAATAATATGCTCGTGCGATACATGTATAGAATTTTCATCGCTATAAATTAACGTTTATTATAAAACAGTTCTTCACACTGGTTTCCGGCCACTCAAAAACACAGCAGAGATATTGCGGCAATAGAATATAGTCAAATAGTAAATTATAATCTTACACATAATAAAATTTCATAATTATTGGTAGATACATAAATCATATTTCTGGATATGCCGAGAAAAGAATCTCTTTTCCGAAATATGTGATTTTGCTCGTGTAAATGGTAAATGGAGTAGTTCCAAATGATACGGGACACGCGCCATTTGGACGAACGAAGAAGCAAACCGTATATAGAGCCATTTCTAGTTCTGGTGAAGTGCCAACGAAGATCGTTGTGACTGGTCTCACGACGTCATTCAGGGTTGCACGTAATTTGACGATAGCAGCATCCTGCAGGAAAAGAGAAAAGAACAGTTCATTTATGCTCCAGTCAAACTATACGATATGATAAACAGAATTTGAAGAACAACGAAACGATCAAGGCCAAATGGTACAAAAGCAAACAGTGCAGCAGAGCATAATATCTTGGAATTTGTGTCTTGCCATCGGTGCTATAAACATCGAGAAAAGTTGTTTCTCATCTTGGTACATTATGCCTCTTTTTGCATTGCTTCAAAAGCCGCGGAACAATAGATCGATAACCAAATTCAAGAATCATTTCATAAGGAGTCAATTTTAGTGAAGAAGTTGTGATCTCTCCATTGAAGATTGCACCATCCTTGTGTGTTTGCTAGGGTGGTTAAACAAAAAAGTCGATATTTCTTCTTTTTTATTACACCATTACGTGGAATATGTTAATACATGGTAAAAAAAAAAATGTTCTCAAAATTTAAGCTCTATAGATTAATTTCAAAAGGGAGCTCAGCCATTTTTAGCTTATTTTGAAACGGGAAACAATAAATATCGACGTCTTTTGAACCACCCTAATGTACGCCCAGTGAAAAGAGATAATTCCTCAGAACCGTCCAACCTTGCTGGCTTACTGCATACCTACACTGCACATGGGTAACTCCAATTTTGATTTATCTGTAATACTTTCCACTTCTAGTGTGGGCTGAGATAAGATGTTCCACCAAGTTGTGAATCTCAGGAGCTTACTGTTCACGAAAATAAACCAACGTGTTTCTCGTAAACAGTAAGCCTCATATGAGCCTGGAACATGGTAGACCATCTTGTCACAGTCCACACCAGAAGCGGTAGGAAATGGCAAAAAATCGAGACTCGGGCTCCGTATGGTTTACCCATAGCAAAAAGAGTGGCCCACATGTCACAGCTATCAATTTTTGTAAAATACTGCATAGAATAAACGATTATTAAATACATCCGCAGGATACCTACGTTTCCAAGTTTGGCTTCTTTGATATATCCCAAATAATTTGCCCGGCCAGCAGACTCCTGCTCGTTGAAGTAGATCCAGTTATGTAGACCAGTGATTTCTGTGTAAACTTTTTCCGCTAAAAATACATTTTCGAAGCCACTACTGGATATTATGTTATTTTCACGTGCGTACTGCGAGAACCAAATTCGTTTAAGTGCATCTTTGAACTCGTATTCATCATTAGGTATCAAACCTTTATCCGCTATAAATTTCATGGCCTTTGACATAACTTCCGTGGCGAAAAATGCATTTATTAGATTCGTTTCCCCGTCGCGTTTTTCTGGCGTCATTTTTTCAACTACTTTGGAATCCAATTCATACTTGTCGTAAAGCGAACGCAGCGAAGCAATTGTAGGAATTTTCAGTGCGTCAGGGTCTACGGTCAACAGGCTGAAACCGATAAACAACGTCGATTAAATTACACGTATAATTGAAGTCCACAATGATTAATAAATGGAAGTTCGTCTGTGAAGAAGTTAACTGATTCTGTTATATCGCCAACAGTAACCGCAGAATTGGGCTATTTTACATGCCGTGTGACCTCACAATAATTTCGTACAAAATTTTAGACAACTCTCACGATTTTCGAGGTTTTCCAAATCTTGAGGGGTTTCGTTAGACGCTCTGATCACCTCGAAAACGCGATTCGTAATTTCTTCCATACCGTTCAACTGGTCGAAATAAAAATTTAGGGATTACTTCTTCATTCCAGCAGAAAGTGCCTGAGTATTTCGTTTGTTCAAAATTTTGAAATTTTTTTTACAGATTTAGTTATCGTCAGAGAAATCGTGGAATTATTCACGGATGCACTTGATTTATTGCACTTTTGAACTACTCAGCCACTCGGCGGTAGTAAACCATACATTTTAAGCAATATCTCATCTCATTTGATAAAGAAATGACCGAGAAACTATGATTTCGCGTCCTATCAAAGAAACACCGGCATCTTACGGAGTTAACACTTTGTAGCAACATAATTACGCGGTAGAAGTGATCCGCGTCAAAGTTCCTACGTGACCCCCAAAGTCTCTTAGGGCAATTCACAGAAAAACTCAGTATATTCTATTAAAATATAGACTAACAGGAAGAAATAGAAGAAACGATTGCATATGTAACATTTTGGTTCTAACGTACGCCTAGCTCTTCGTTTGATTTTTCTTGAATGCGATACGGGATCGACGAGCTGTTCAAGGAATATCTATATCCGGAATTTTGTACAATTCAGTCAAATTTTGAAAGACAATGTACGACTTGCGCGATTTATTGAGTCACTAGAATCTGAATACTCGCGCTTGTTATTGGTTATAAGTATTACCATTTTGAGGATCTGTACTCACGGTTCAGTGGCGCTGTCTGTTACACTATCGTCAGTCTTCTGCCCTTGCAATTTCAAGGTAATATGCTTGAATGCGTTGTTAGTATCTGCTTTGAAGAGTTCTTCCGATAACTTCACCAGCTCCTCGTTAGATACCAGATTTGTTTGCGCTGGTGGTGCCATTGGATTTCCTGAACCCTGACTTACTGGGCCACTCGATTCTACACCAGGCCTCACCACATCGGTACTTAGAGGTATAACACTCAGAGGTTCATCAGAAGTAGGATTCAGCTCAGTTTTTTTGTTTTCTGGAACACCTGTGACTTGTGGTCCCATAGCATTCGCGGGAGCAGGACTCGACATTTCAAGTGGCGTTGATGTACTTGGTGACACTCCTCCAGCAGGTGGTGGAATGGGGTTTCCTTGGCTGTCAGATTGATTGTTGTAATAGTTGTTATACGTTATTTGAGTATTGGTTCCACCACCGCGAGAACCACCTGGGAGTAATCTATTAACTGCAGCATTAACGCCGGCGCTCACCCCCGCGAATACCACTGCCTCTTTTGCTATTTGTCCCAATCCACGATTAGACGACGGTGCTTGAGCTGGTGCCAAAACAACGGTTTGAACTGGTGGATTGTACGGCTGGCCAATAGGTTGTTGATAGGGTTGACCAACTGGCGGGTTGTACGGCTGACCGGCAGGTTGATGGTAGGGTTGGCCAACGGACGGATTGTACGGTTGACCGGCAGATTGATAATAGGGCTGACCAACAGACGGATTGTATGGTTGACCAGCAGGTTGATGATAGGACTGACCGACTGATGGATTATATGATTGGCCACCAGGTTGATGGTAGGATTGACCGACTGAAGGATTGTATGGTTGATTATTTGGTTGATGATACTGTTGGCCAACCGGTGGATTATAGCCTTGACCAAGAGGTTGATTTTGCCCATGATAATTCGGTTGATACGAATTTTGATTACTCTGACCAGGATAACCTGCGATTGAAGAAGAAGTCATATGCAAAACGGGCAGACATTCAAGATTTCTGGGTCGAATTATCGGTTTCAAATTCAAATAGTGTACTCTAGAGTGTAGGCTAGTGCTAAGCGCTACCAGACGCTGGGGAAATGCTTTCAGAAGATGGGACATTTCACGTCGACCGTTCCCACCCCCAAACACAATTTTTTTTTTTTTCAGATCATGCTCAAAGCGGGCTGAATTGAAAGCTGTATCAGCCTATTGAGAAGGGTTGCCACACTGCAGGGTATGGAATTTTGAATTTGTCCACAAAATAGTCCTTTCACCACTTATTCCAGTTGCCTATAACTTACCTCACACTGGAGCGAATATTTATACAATAACATCTAATCCCAGAATCGTGTAATGAATGTAAAAACTGACGTGTTCTCGGACTATGGTTCCCAGACTATTCTTCTGAAAAAAGTTCAGTTCTTCCTTTCCAAAATCCTCCAGAAATCAAAGTGAATAAAGTGACCATTTACAAGAAACCAAACCTTATACATACCTATATGAGCAAATACGGCTTGTGTTACAATTCAGCTGACTTTGAACACGAACTGGGATATATTTTTTGGAGGTAGGAACAGCGAGGTAAAATGCTCGATATTAGACTCGAATAAAGTGCAACGAGGAAGATATAGTGTCAGAAGTGATCTTGTTCGAAAGCATATCGTAACATTTAGCGTTTTTCGCTTATCATTATATTGCTTCGTATTTATATTGAAAATAGATGAGGAAGTTCCACCAGATAGGATAGCAATAATAAAAGTGGAACGTACGAAATTCGAAATAGATATTAAAACCATTTACCAGACTGTAGAGATTGTGAATTCGATTTTGTAGCAATGTTTTGGTCTGGTAATGGAGCAGAAGGTTTTGGCGCAACATTGCCACTGTTAGGTCTGTTATGAGTGCCCGCTTCAGGAACTGCCCAGCCAATCTTGTTCGGATTCACAGCTGAAAGTTATTGTAAGAATATTGAATACTGTGAGGAGTGTCGGGAATATATATATACGAATATGTATAATATAAGAATTACTCCGATTTGTCTATACTATATTAGATCTTCTCATACTATAGAAGTCTCTTGTAAATAAAGGCAATCTCGTGCCGTATTTTCGGAAATGGAGATCGAATTTGATAATATTTGAATCATAAGTTGTAGCCCTAAAATCGGAAAATATTCGGACTGAAATATATTGTGTATCTTTATTTGATTAGAAAATAAATACCTGAAAAAAAGTGTGATTTGCATTTTCTTGACTTACCATGATCATGTTGTGTGGTTGATGGTCGTGGTCTTGGAGTAGTCCGGGACGCAGGTCGAGACCCTCGGGTCCGTGTATTTTTTCGACATTCCACATCGCCTACTTCAGTAAAAAAAAAAAAAAGTATTTTCATTATTTCATGGGCTAACGTATCGATTAATTGAATGCAATCGCGTTCCTGAACATTTGGAACTATAAAAAAGAAAATTCCCGCCACATTGAAGCCAGAGTTCTTCAATAATTTCGATAAAATGTTGCGTCGAACACAAACACTTCCGAAAAATCCTGAAACGTCAAGGCACGTCAAGCAACGTGATCGGTGAACTGGCCAGAAGCAAGATTCGCAGCTGTACCCGTAGAGAAAACATTAAGGAACACCCAATAATTTGAAGCTATTTATTTTCTAGAGTGAGCCAGCCATCGCGACCAATATGAAATTAACACAGGCATTTTAGAGGTGTTGAAGTCTAATGTTTAGTACCTCGGGAAGGTTATTGTAAACTAAATAATTTATCGAATATCATTGGTTCTTCCCGAAATCACATCGATCTAAAATATTCCCTTCAAATTTGAAGAAGTTTTAATCAATGATGCAGCGACTTGTACCCTACGACAACCCCTTTTACTTCGGTGCAATCGATTCATGTAAGTCGAGGTCGATAAATTATTAAATAATTTCTAATTATGTCTTAAAATACTAGTAATCAGCTGTGAAAAAAACCGAGTCAATATAATATTCTTTCAAAGCGCACCAGTAATTGGAAAAAAATTATTTCTAAGATTTAACCCCCCTCGAACTGTTAAAAACTTATTTCGAAAACTTGCGACCGATATCTTATTCAAAAACTTTTAATTCTGTTAATTTCGACTCAACCAATCCAAGCCACACCCTATCACTTCAAATTTCTGCTCAGGATTTGAATGTTTTACAACTACTGCGGTAGTATGATATTCACAATCCAATTATATCCATATTCATGTCCGCAAGGTCAATTCAAACGATTTAGCAAATTTATTTCGCTAACTCTTCTATACCCATGATGAATAGGAGAGTAATCGTCTTACACGATTTGATATCATGATCATGACATGACCTGTAGGAGTGTTCAGGGTTTTCGTAACGAGTCCTCTTTACAGTTGCGTTTGAGGTGGCGATTACGTATTCGGAATTGTAATACGAACACACGCATACCTATAAACTTGATACCGGCTCGTCATATTACAAATACGAAGAGGATTCAACAGACGATTTTTTTTCCGAATGATAATCTATATAATAAATATCCATACAGCACATGAAGAGTTTGAGCAAATGTAATTGTTAGGTAACGAAAAAAAAAATTCTTTCGTCAACTACGATTGAAGGGGTCATTGTAAATTTTGACAAAAGCGTATACATAGGTGAGGTATTTCACGCCCACTCGATTAACGTCTGACCCTGACCATCTGGGATCTGATCCATATTTTTTATATCATTATTGTCGTTAGAAACACCTTTTTTTCAAACTTTTCCCATAAGCCGTTATTTATTTCTGATTTTTTGGGGCTGAACCAAAAACGTCTGTTTTCTTTCTTCTATTTTTTTGTTTTGTAAAATCTCAAGAAATCTGCGTTCCACGACAATTATTTTCAGCCATATCCGAAAGCGGAGCTAATCTTTCTTCTATTTATTTGATCGATTTAAGGATTTATTGATAATCGATTACACTGATAGTAGCATAACTCATAATGAGACAGGTATGGTAAAAAAAAATACAGTATACCTACTCGTGCTATGACCTAATTCTGCAATGAACGAACTATTTGTTCTTGATCGTGAAACGACAGCGCTTGTCTAAAATGATAGCAACACATCTTCGTTGACATCGATTGTTAGTGATAAAGTGAAGCATTACTCAAATTACACCAGATAGGCCTAAGTGAATAATACCACGGTGACAACCTACGTGTGCGTAGCGATCCAAAGAGGAAGTGTGATTGTTCTCAATGATTCTCTTGATTGTATGTTCTTTTGAAATATATATATCTATATGTAAATTGCCGATTCACGCGTGCTTTGTTATTCGATATCAACGGACAAGCCGCACAGATTTTACAGATAGACATAGCTCACCTTTGTTTGCAAGTGAATTATTTATATCTGTATCAAAGCACATTTCCGTTGGGTACATAATAGCAATTACCTCACATATACTGAACATGTTCAGAATTTATGACGATGATTTTTCAACTAAGGGATTTTTTTTCCTTGCGGGTGAAATGAATTATTAGTGACATAAGGATAACAACATTTTTCATTGCAAATGACTAAAAAATAATGGACAGAGCATTTTTTTACTTTTCGTACTTTTGTAAAATACAAATATCGAACTTCATTATTTTTGATTGGATAAAAATATAAGAAGTCGAATCATGTATTAAAAACCATGATTAAAAATATTGATTTATCAAATTCCACACTACTTTAGACTCTTTCGAATACACAGCAATTTGTTGATTACAATTATAATTGCAGCCAAATTAAGTTTCATTGTGAAATGACTAAGAAGGTAGGCTAATACCGAACTCGAGTCGACCGCAAAGCCTAGATACTAACTCGACTCAGGCATTCAACAGCAGGCTTGTGATTCTAGCGAGCAAATTTAATTTATCCTCTCGGAACGTTCTGTGTTTACCGAGTGGACGGTCCGAAACGCGTATTCCTGCGGTATAGTCCCGGTGGTTAAATTCTTGGTATCATCCAGAAATGTTATTCTATTTTAACTTGAACTTCACTGATCCTATTCTTAAGTAATTGTTGGGATTGCAAACAAATATGCATGAACATAAGTAGTCACACATACACACCGCTGCCGATCCTTGAACACCATTGTGCCCGTAGTAAAACATGATATGAAGCAAACAATGCTTCTAAATTTAAAGTTTTTCGGGATGAAAAATCTGTGTAGCTATATGTCCAGTTCTCGCTGTGCGACATTCTTTGAATACTTCTTTCGAAAATACCAATATTTTATTTAGAGAAAGCATATCACCCATTACATGGCCAATGTATATTTATGCCTATTCCAGTCAAGAAATAAGTTGCTTCTTTGGTAACTCGGCACAAAAATGTGACGAATTTTCCGGAAGATCTTTCAAGGTAACACTGTCAAGGCCTGGCGTTTGTGATGACGCAAAGAGCAATCCAATGTCAGCAATTGCAGGCTGCAGGTAGACTGACACATAGTTGAGAAACACTGTCATCGCATGAATTACCAGGGAACTAAACCAGTTAACAAATCGTATTACAACAACACGAAACACAATGCGAAGTGATGCCATCGCGTATAGTCACTCGAGAAAGAAAGTATCAAAAGCGAAAGCCAAAATGAACGAGTTAATTCTCAACTCTTATTGTTTTGTCGCAAATCTTTAGATAACCTCAAAACAGCTGAGGCTGGTTACTGGTACCAAGTTTCTCTTGCCCGTGCACAGAAGTGGAACTTGTCTATGCAAACATTGCGCCAGCCATGAATCTTTGGCTGCGAAAGAACATAAATCTACTCTAACATATTCCAAGATCACGATTTATATCACACATATATCATAAAAAATGGCGGCTGAGTGGTTTTATTCGAAGAACATGGCCTCGAAGACATAAAAGGTAAAGATGACCCTGAAGACCTCTGTCTCTGCGAGAATTAACTATGGCTTTAAAAAATCACCGGTTAAGGGGATTTTTGTTCCTTTATCAATTCCCTGAAAACCGCGTTCTGAGGAATTTTTTTTTTTTTTTTGAAACAATTGTTGAAGGAATGAAAAAAAATCAGTACGTTCATCGTTGGAAGCTATAATTCAGAACTCATACAGCACGAATGAAAGCATATCTAAATGATGTCTAAGAGATTTTCGAAATTTAATCTCTAAAAGTGAATTGCAGAGTCTAGAGGTTTCCAAACACGATATTCTCGAATTCATCTAGCCAGATCATTCGAGGGTGTTAATTTATTGCTCTGTGGGTGGTTACAATATATCAAACTATTGATTTAGCAAAACCGACCTCTGCATTAAATCTCAAAACATTGGAAAAAAAAGTATTAAGAGACACTTGGAAGGGAAAAATCTACTCCTAAGGTACAGTTATCTTTTCAAGCAATGAAAACAGCGCTGCAACCTGTTATGGTATGAGAGTCGCTGAAACTAGTGATGTCTATAGTTTAAGAAAAAATCGAAAAAACCCGTGTCATGTCATCCATGTCATACACAAGCCAGTTCACTTCTATCAAAGTATACAGTTCGCGTTATAGCCTTCGCGGGTCCTTGCCACTTGGTTGCTGATTTCGCTTGAAATTATTTTGAACGCTATGGTAACTAAATCTCGAAAGTATCATATGAAAGATCACGACTGTGTGTTCGTTCATAGAAACATCTGCATTAAAAGTGATTTATATTAATATCCAGAGGATATTATTCATTCATTTTTAGAACTATAATTGTAACGAGAAAAGAAGCCCATTAATGTCGACAACATGAGACGCAATAACGAATGTGGCAACATCGTCGTAAGCCATTTTCTAAAACAGTATAATGAATGACTCACGAATCTTGGAACCCACAGTGACAGGAATCTTGTGAATTAAAGAGTTGAAAGTGAAATACAGCCTATTAACTATTTTCGAGTTGACATTCGCATGTACTGTAGAAATTTGAATTGCTGCAGCCATGACAGTTTTTAATAAAAGTTTGCAGAAAAAGGTTAGACTTCTCAGGATGAGAAATTATCATTCAAAACACATACCGGTTTGCGAGAAATTATAATTACAGTAGAACGTCGATTATCCCAACGTCAATTATTCGAATAATGACTTGGTTTATCCGAACGATTGTGTCGTCATATTGTTGTGTTTTTTTCCCCAAAGAAATATGAAAAATGTTCCATTCTTCAACAGAATATTGCTGTTCGATTATCCGAATTTGTGCCCGGTCCCAATGAGTTCGGATAACCGGTGCTCTACCGCATATATTATTCCTCCGCAAGGTTTCGTTCTCGCTTACCGAATATGATGACACCAATAAGCACTGCGATCAGTAACTTATCACGCCTCATAGTTAGTTTTATATTTTCACTGATTCCACGTCAATCTGCACTTGAAGTATCGTCAACAGTTATTCCCGAATAACAATTTTACTGACAACTGTGCACTGTAGTCACTACGAGAGCCTACTGAACTGACCAGACTCGAATGCAAGCTTTCTCTTTCCATTGATGCCCGTGAGTCCGCGAGGCTTCTACGAAGCAAGCAGGAAACGCTAGCGAAGAAGAGGGGATAATAATGCGGTGGTCTAGGATATATCATGTAAACATGATTAAATAGGAGTTGAAAGAAAGGGAATATAGAATTAGACGAATATCACTTTGTTTCAGGTTGTGCAATGTTGCAATCTGCATTAAGATATAAAGCCACTCTCTGCACCGTAATAAGCTTGCCATTCTCTGATCGTGAGAATAAGATCAGCGAGTGTAACATCAATGTTGACGAATCACGTGAAAGAAAAGTTGAATTTATGGCAAATATTATGCTAAATCGGGGTTACATTAGGATGGTTTCAGCCCCTTCGACATTTTGCTTCAATTTGAATAAGTTTAATACCAAATTTAAAACAGGTCACAATGAATTGATGGCTATTGATAACACAAAATAAAATGCTTTTCACCTCTTTGATCGGGCGCCGAGAGACGCCCTGTATCATTACCTTTCCGTGCATTAAGAAGTTTATTGGTCATTGCTGCATTTTTATTATGGTATACATACTCTTTCAATCGCCTCAGGTCAATAGCTCAAAAACTAAAAGAGATACAGGAAAAAGTTTACTACAAAACTTACACGGTTCCGAAACGGAAGGATGATGGTGATATGAGTCGACTTGTCGATTGTGCCACTCGTGGTTTTCGATAGGGATCAATGTATCGTTTATACATAGTGTTCAGTATTTTTGGTGGTTAAAGAGAGGCTTGAAGAGAGGGGGGCCACCCGCCCGCCCACTTTCCCACTTTCTCACTTTCTAATTGTTCCCCTCTACGACAAACTTTCAGCGAACTACATAGTGTTTTCTACACAATTGCTTTGCGATTAACATTATTTTATGATCAGAAATTCTTTTCTTATAGAAAAAGCTGAACTTCAGATCATTGAAGCGTTTACACAATGTCGCTGGAAATAGAATCTGCGAGCTTGAACCTCACAAAAGTTGCAACAATTCGAATCAACCAACACATTCAGGACTTCATGTGACCTTTCCAGCTCGAGGATTTTCGTCTGACAAAAATCGCCATTGAACAGGCTTATTTTCTTCAACAAGAAATGCAGTCTCAAATAGTTATCGGTGTTATCTAAATGAATAATTATAATATAGATACTATCAGTACCTAGGAATGATTGAAATCAATGCATATTGCTGATGGACATCAAACAGTGCGTGAACATATTTGATACATATCTCGATCAGTTCGGTCGAACAATTACTAGAGTCTATGACGTAAACACTGAAAAACAAGTAGACAGACAATCACACGAATATGCAGAGTCGAGTCGAAATTATAAACAACACATTACTGTCAAACACAATGTCACAATACAATTCTGTTAAACAAGACAGATGTCAATAAAGATGTTATATGTTATGAGAATGAATGTAATGTATTACCTTACCTATCAGAGAGTTGGCTACGCTGGATTATCCACATCGAAGACCAAGCTGCTGGATTAATGAGATGTTAATTGATTCGAGCAATTTATTTCTAGTGTACCTTATAGTTGTGTGAACTTGATTCGAGCCCTTTTAAAACAGGTTCCAGACATCGCGCCATGTTCCAATATATAAAACTACTCAACGAAGTTAGTGGGTCACTCAGCACCCCCAGCATGTCCAGCCATTTCCAGTCGTCTGGTCCAATTTACTTAAAGTTTGGTACAACGGCAGCCTGAAGTACCCTAAACATGTACCTGAACGGGCGCTATGTCACGCGGTTTGAACATGCAGAGCCGCGGCTTCGGGTGTGTTTGGGATACTTGAGACTACCCCTGTACCAAATTTATGGTAAATTAGATGAGGCGTCTGGAAATGACAAGACATGCCTGTGGGACCCGCTAATTTTGTTGAGTAGTTTATCATATCGTACTATGCCACAATATAGTGTTGTAAGTAATGTAGTAGTCACTACCGCAAATTGTAGTAACTATATACTTTGAAGTAAAGCAAGCCGCAATTAATAAAATATCCCATCCTCAATCCTTAATCACATTCATATTATAATTCTAAATATCACGATTAACGTATAACAGGTTATCACTCTGAAGCTGCAATCGTTGAATATACCAAATACATTGGTTAACGCTAACGGGTAATACTCTGAGGCTGCAAAGAATATTTCAACAAAAATTATATGATTAACGCTGACGAGTCATCGCTTCGAAGCTGCAATTAATAATTATAATATCTTAATAAAATCCGATTGAATTAAAATATTTATTAATTCATTTACCACAGAGAAGTAAAATCAAACTAGCAAATTGTATGTCGGTTTGCTCAAGTAGCCCGGAGATATAAAGATAAGATAATTAATACAAACGAATAATTGAATATTAAATTAATTACTCACAAGGATATAAAAACGTTTTCATACATTACTGAGGCGGTTTGCACTTTACTGTTTGCTTCTGCACAGAGGTTCAGTGGAAAGTTGATACGCCCTATGATAGGCAATTCGTTTTTTTTCGAAACTGACAACGGTGTCGTAGGAACATCCACAGATATATGGTCGTACCACGGCGTTGTCAGTTTCAGAAAAAAACCGAATTGCCTACCGCAGGCGTGTCAACTTTTGGATGAGCCCTATAGGCACCCCAAATTATAGGCAACTCAGGGCACAAGTATACGTTCCGTGCCGATTATAGTTTTGCGCCCTGAGTTGCCTATAATTTGGGGTCCCTATTGGGTTCACCCACAAAAAGACCCGATATATTTCTTTTATTTTTTCTATGTAAATCATAAACAATATTATTAACAGAGAGTGAATTCCTATTGTATGTTTACTCGGAACAGAGTTCTAGCGGCCGCGAATCCAATTGTTTGTCTTTAGACAGCCAATCACGGAATCGCTAACTACTGACGATGAAACAATTCCCGATTTGGCCTCTTTTTCACTTCAACTTTATTCCGAGTGATTAGACCGAATGAATTCACGCTGTATATAAATTATTATAGCTCGTATTCCAATCGAAGGACCTAGATACCGAGAACTACGATGCAGGTGGCACATGAATCCATATTGGACCCGGTAAACAATCAAAGGAGAAGAAGACCAAGATTTATGACCTGGATGACCTGTACACCAATTCATGAGATCTTTCACAGAATCTTGAGCGTAATTTTTTTCGTGAAAATTATGTGAAAATTCTCACTTTCCGAAATTCAAAAATGAATCATTGTCCTCACTAGACAATTTTGTTATAAGCTCAATAGTTTTGGAGTTACAGCGCGTTTTCTAAAAGCCAAACTTTTCCTATTGAAGGTTGAACTATTTAAAGCTTGTATTTTCCGCTTTGAAATACTTTGTTTTATATGCCTCTACATAATTTCACCAAAAATTGAAAGCGATTAAAATTTTTTTTGTCTTCTTCAAGTCTCATAGTCTCAAAAGTTACTTCAAGACTTGAGCGAAATTGTCCCAAAAAATCAGCCGGATATCTCAAAAATTGGGCTGGCGCCCGAGGGTGAAATTTTCCCATTTGAAATGCACGTAAAAAAAAATTTTTCTATTTTTCGGCAGAAAATCGATGAAAATTTTTTTTTTTACCTTTGATCGGCATGACCTTATAAGAAATTAACTTCTCTACAAAAAAGTCCTCTATAGTTATATCCGTAACTTTAACAGAAAAACAGTTACAGCTTTTATGAGTCATTTATTTTTTTTTAATTTTTTTTCTCATTAAATTGATAAAAAGACTTTTCCTGATAAAGTTACGAATATAATCGTACAGGACTTTTTGGTAGAGAATTCAATTTCCTATAAGAACATGCCGATCAAGAGTGAAAAAAAAAATTTTTTCGTCGATTTTCTGACGAAAAGTAGGAAAAAAATATTCTTATATGCATTTCAAATAGGAGAATTTCACCCTCGGACGCCAGCTCAATTTTTGAGATATCAGGATGATTTTTTAGGAAAATTTTTCTCGAGTATCAAAATAACTTTCGAGACTATTAAGACTTGATTTTTTTTTTTTTTCAATACCCTAATATACATATAGGTATATTCGCAATCGTCTACTAACAATTTACAAAGACAAACACAAAGACGGCCATTGATAATAGACGGAGGTGATCCTTTGGACTTAAAAACATGGAGATCTAGTAAAAACTCAATCTTCCTCACTTGGGATCTCGTAAAATAACTTTACTTTTGAAAGTGGTAAGATAAAAATGTAAATGCATCTGCATCTTATATTTCGTTGAATCAATCACATGAGCTGCAATGGAAATCCGCGATTCTGACGACATAACATCGTGGCTAAGACACCAAAATAAACACATAAGCAATTACTACCGAACACGAATAACGAGGGATAATAAAACCTAACACAATTCGACCAGGATCTATATAATGACGACTTTGTAGTAAAGTATGTCTATTCGGTTGCGACAACATGACGATTGCAATCATAATATATTTTTTACGTGTCAAATTTTCAAATCATAACGAATTTAATCCATACTCTTTTAATAAAATCGGTATACCGAGTTCAGAGGAGACTCTTCACTTTGACTGTTATATAATGTATATTAATGTAGTTGCAGGGTATTTTTTCAAAATTAATGAAAATCTATTACCTTGACCGCTATTAGCGTCTGTTTAAAAATTGAATTGACCACAGGATATCTTCGCATGTCGCTATAGCATACGAATTTTATGAGGAGAGGTCTCAATCAATCTAGTCGAGTCAGTGTAACATACGAATTTTACTTCTGACCTTTGGTATAGCTAATCGTGTCTGTAATCCGAATAGACATAATTTTTATTAAGATTTGAAATGAGCAGAAATTAACTTAGCAAAAAGACTAAATTTATTATGCACTTCTCATCAGATTTGATTTTGCACCTTGAAAATAGTAATTATTAATTAGGGTCGGATTCAAATACAAAATGGTGTACTATCGATGCACTTTTCGTTCGTGTTGTTTCACTTTTCCTTCATGTTTTTTTTTCGCCTTTCCTTCATGCTTCTTTTTCGTCTTCCCATCATGTTTTTTATCAACCCGATTACGCAACATTTTTTTTTGTAATGAGACTTTCTTGTTTTTCTGTCGTTCCATTTTCTGTTTCAATCGGAACGCTTTGCTCTTTTGTACTTGTTTCGTAGCCTGACGCCTGATCACTCGTTGTACTTCTTTTTTCGTCTTCAGTTCGGTTTTTTCCTCACCGTCTTTACCGGATTTCTCTCCTTTTTTGTCAGGTTTTTTTTCCGCTTTCAATTCCATGCCTATGACCACATCTTCTGGCACAGAGACTTCGTCATCAGCTTCACTTCCATCTTCCTCATTATCATTATCATTGTCATTGTCATACGACACTCTATTCTCTCCAATCCAATTACTCTTCTCAGCCAAGTCAGCAGCGTTTAATTCCAAAACGCTAACGGTATGCCCTTCTACCTCGTATTCTTCCTTGGAAAGTAATTCGTCCAGTTCAGGAATACTCCTTCTAGATACCAACATCTTTTTGTAGCTTTCACGTGCCTAATAGAAAATAAAATATTCAATCATCATAAATTATTCACAATTAACAAAAATAAGAATTACAATCGAGTCAGCAAGCCCATGGATCAGTTAAGTCAGAATTTACATTTACAACAATTTTCTTCATTTAAACCCAACAGACATGAAATTAACTCTTTCAGTTCCTAATTTAACTCTGTTGGATGAACATTTGGGATACAATTTTGCTCTGACTGATCTTAGTTCTAGAGAAATCATAAACAGTCCACTGTTCAACACTTTAAAGCTAAAAAATAACGAATTGAAACCTGCTTATTTCTCATCTACTACTCCTTAGTTTTTTTTCTAGATAAATAATAAGTAGGTATTGCGTAGACTGGATACATTAAGATGGATGCTGAAACTGGTTATTTATCATATTGTTTAACACATACGTCCTAGGTTTCTTTGTTGTGCCCCGGAGCAAAATGGTCTTGATAAGATACTTACATCCTGCTTGATTCTTTTCCTCTCCTCTTTGAGCTGCTGTTGTAATTCTTCCTGAGCCTTCTTTTTCCGTTGGAGTTTCCTTTTGTGAAATCCTCCCAGAAATTCGCTGAAAACAATTACCAATCATAGTTTTTAGGGTTTTTAGAATTTGTAGGTTAGGTTATGTTAGGTTAGGGTTAGAGTTGACAGACGACCACGTTAGAACGATTGACGAACAGTAACGTAAATGGGCAAGGTAGCCGTACCGTCTTTTCTCTTCGTCAAAGACTAGATTCACAGTTTTCCGTTTTTTGGGTCGACTCGGCGTACGATTGACGTTGAGTACTCTCGGAATGCCATTTACTTTCTTAGACGACGCCATGCGTTCGCCTTTTTTTTTAGTTTGGGCCATGTTGGCACCTCGCGAGTCAATTGTCAATTATTAACTACCACCCAACGTGGCGGTGCGAAAGTACAAAACATCATGTTGACACAGAGATTTGAGGTAAATTGAACAGGCGAATACCGCTTGTCATACTTTATTATTTATTGGCCGTAAAGCTTCGATGATTGATCCTTTATTATTGGAATACTCGTTGCTCCGTAATAGCTTTATTGGTTTTCATATCCTGTGAGTTGCGCGTAGATCGGGGCCGCCTGTGATTGGCCGGCATTGTCACGTGGCCCTCATCTACCCCCTAGAAATCTACCAATCGGAGGTAAATCCCCGGACAAAACTCAGGTTCATCGGCAATATGGCTGTCAGTATAAATTTGATGCTTGTAAGATGCGCTCCTCTCCAAAAAATGTATTGCTTCTTTCGGGTTTCGCACTTAGTTTTTTAATTAATGTGATTTATACCGCGGCTATTCGGTGGGACATGGCTATGAAGGTCAGCTGAGACTAAAGAAGATCTCAGGTGAGACGAAACCCGGAGCGGAACCTGACCTTATGGCTAAACCTTTTTTATCGCATATTGCACAATTGTTATTATATCCATATTGTGATTATGATCGTGGAGTTCGTCTCTTTAAATATTCTATTTACAATAATTCCCCACCTTTTTACCTCTAACAACACCAATGATCTTCACTCTACTCGTCCCTTCAGTTATACATACATACATAGATACATACATAAATAAATACATACTTACATACCAATTTAATAATAGATACAACAATGACCCGTTGCTTTTCTCTCCTATTCGCAGTTCCATAAGCGATCGATAAAATCGACCCCGCTTACAACTTCCAAAGAATTTACTTTCGATAAACATCAATTACTGCTTTAACCTGATACCGATTTCTAGACCTAATCGCTAGACTGTTTTGGAAGGCGTATTTAGTCGGCAATATTCATTCAACTTTTCTGATCAGCAATAGGCATTCAATAGTTCTTCTCCAATGCTAGATATTCCTTCTAAACATGAAAGGTTCGGTATAAAAATGAATTTTTTTTGTAAACCGGAATGACCTAACGCCCCATAAACTCTTCAACTCTATGAGCAAACTTCGGCACTGTTAGAAAAGCATATCCACGTGTCAGCACTAGTTTAACATTTTAGCGCAATTAGCATTCTGCAGAAGACTATACAGTCTCATAAAATAATGTAACAATAAAGTTGGAAGAAACCTGAAAACCTCATGGTTTATTCAGACTTAGTTATAATGTAACCAATCTCACATCAATTTCATTCATTTCCATAATTCATGGATTTTGAAACAACCAAAATGCACCCGATATCATTCGTAGTTTCTTGAACATAATTCATTCCTCGGCACTGCATAGGAACTTAGAACGTGTAACTGATCAGTTACACTTAACGTCAACACGAAAGTGTAACTCGCTCAGCTTTGCATTTGAAGAGAGAGTCCAGTTTACCTTTTTTGCTTTGTTTTTTTCACGATACCGAGCTCTGACTTTTTTTTATCCCATCATATTGAACAACAATCCTACTTGTGATCAGCAAGTTTTCATCCATGTTAATTTTTTCATAGAATTCTCAACGAACCCGTTTTCGGGCCAGGAGGCTATCATGACTTCAAGGTAACTAATCTTTTATTTTATTCGAAAATACTCTCTGCAAGCTACTGGAATAATTTGCATAAATCTGATGCTTATTGTTATTTTTTAAAGTTGATTTTGTAAATAGAACATTAGATGGTTCAAAAAATTCAATAAACGCATTGCGCACAGGCTGGACAGACTGTTTGTGCTGCTAGAAACTGGATCCAGTGCTGTAACTAGAAGAGCCGCTGCACAACAGCTTGGCGAGGCTCAGCGCCTGCATCCCCATGAACTGCATCATCTCTTAGCCCGAGTTTCCATACTTTTAAAGTCACCCCAGTGGGATACCAGGGTTGCCGCTGCCCACGCCGTTCAGGCAATACTTGCCCAAGTCCCGCAATGGGATCCGCAACCCCTCGACCTCGACACAACCCAGACTCAACAACAAGGTAATTTACCCTCAACTGCAAGGAACTGTATTTTCTATATCCCTGTTTCACTTCAGGATAGAGGTATCTTTTCAATAATAATGAATTATCTGATTTAATATTCGATAATAATTTTCGTGACTATCTGTGCTCTGGTCAATCATAGCAAAATGATATTAGCGCATTTTGATTGGTCTGCAAACTACAGGGAGCTAGTCTGTAGGTAATTATGTAAATTGTAACTGCCGGAATACGATTTGTTAATTACACTGGTCAACAACGGGTCTGCTTTACGAAATGAAGCTATTTTTGTAGATTTTTTTCATGCTCACCAGAAATTTTGATTAGCGCTTCACAGTCATGCGGTCTTCCAGTCATGTACATTCTTAAATAGCTATAAGCGATTTTTTTTTTTATGTCAGAATATTTCTAGTAACAAGGCTTTTACCACAATGTTTACTCCCACCACATTTGAACATTTAAAAACAAGTTTAACAGCAATCCAAAACATTTCCCTGTGCAATATTATCCAACAGAATAATATAACACCGAGAGCTCCCAGATCATAATCAGTGGAAAGTACTCTAGGAAATGGCAAAAGATGAACTGCATTCTCATGAATAATCTGGGCCAGAATTTACCAGATAAATTAATGTACAGACTGTAATCTGATGTGGAGATAATTACAAATCAAAAATCAGGCCTCGAAGCTGAAGCACTATTTTGAAAACATGGATACTCATTTTAGAACACACAATTGTGAAAAGACAGTATAGAGCTTGCATTTACTGTCATCTGGGAAATATATGAATTTACAAGAAGATAGTATAAATGACATGAATTTCAAGTTTTATACAGCATTTTAATTCCTTGTAATGTAGGACAATGAGGTACAGTAGCTCATACCAGACTAACGACGAATATTTGACCCAATTCAATTGGGCTGTTCATTACACATTGGCTTATATTCACAGGTGTTTTCCAGCACTTTGTAACTGTGTTTGAATAAGTTTGAATATTCGCTGCCATTATGTAAATTTAGAGAAAGATAGCTCCGGCTTGGTTCAGAAACAAATACTATTTCATTTTCAAGTTCTCATCAAATTGTCAAAAAACAAAGAGATCTCTGCATTTTTTTTTGCTCAGTAAGACAGTCAGTAATTCAGCTCAAATTACTAGACGTCTTACTTTTTTCATTGTAAGGACACAACAAATATGTTAAGGGGTATATAGACTTTGCAAATAAGTTTTTTCAGTTCACTGGTACAGTGTGAAGAAATATTCCGTTGACTAAGTTCTTTCACAGATGATTACTAGTATTTTGAGTTATAATTCAAAACTATTCGAAATTTCATGGACTTGCCTTACATAGAATAATTGCACCTAAACAAAGGTGATCGTCGTTTGGTACAGGCGGCATCGATCATCAAAACTTTTTTAAATTTGGCGGTAATATTGTGTATTATTGTTATTTTTAAGGCAAACCAATGATGTTCGATAAATTTCATTTCGAGATACAAAATTATCTGATTCTGAATTTAGATTGCAACTTATAATTACCTGATAGTTTTTTCCTTGATAAGTAACTAGTGTTTTGATGTATGTCAGAAACCGGAGTAGCCTCTCCATACCAATTTCTGCAGTTTTGCTCAACCTTCACAAATGTTTGTCATGAAATACATTAATTTCAGAGTCGATCTATCGGAAATTCCCAAGTCCAGAGAAGTTAATGTTAGTTTTGAAGTCACAGAGCTTTGTATTCAAATTGATTGAAATGTTGGAAGATATAGAAGATTTCCCAAAGGCCTTATATTAAAAGATCATAGGGCAATTCAACATCGAATTCTTATCGGCATTACAGAAACACCCCAATTTGTACTTCTGTGAAGAGAGCAGGACATGTTTGTACTCAGAATCAGTATCACAATGTTCAATGAATCTTGCCCGATGATACAGACTGAGTTTATTGGCATTATGATACTTGAACTAATCCAAGCATTAAAATTTCATCTTGGTTAGTGTCACCGCCGCGAAAATTTCTCAACAGTATACAATTGGCTAAAAAAAATATTTTACAATGTTTGTCATTAACTTACATATTATGAGTCATTAATAATTTCAAGGAGGAAAATATCTTGTTTATATTTTTCAATAAACTTGAGGGGATATTGACTCAGTTTTTTTAAAGCTGATTACTCATATTTTGAGACAAAATTATTAATTATTTGAGATTTTATAACTGTGCCTTACGTAGATTTAGTCCACCGAAGTTACATCAATACAGAATGTTCCCTCCGAATTTGAAGAAATTTCGAATGAACTTTTTCTATGCTGCCGTCAATTTATGCAAGGCAAGATCCTTAGATTCCCAAATAATTTCTAATTATTTCTCAAAATAAAAGTAATCAGTCGTAAAAAAAAGTTAGTCCATAGAATATTTCTTCACAGCACGCCAATGATTTCAAAAAGATTATGCCTGAGTCTTAAGATGTAACATTTATATTCCAATGATGATTTTGGATACCAAAATTATGCATGATTTGCATATGGAATAGTTGCATATGGGATAGTAACCATTCCTAGCTGATAAAAATGTTATCTAGTTTCCGTTTAAATGATATCATTCCTTCCTCTTTTCAGATGGCAACAAGGATGGCCTGATACGTCAGTCAAGTAAACCCAACAGATTAAGCTTACGGGACTTCGACATGGCTCGAGTTTTGGCTCGTAGTTCACATTTGACTGGATCCGAAGGTAGTGAATACGATTTAGTAGTAGCAGAGACCAGCGAACAGCCCAACCCACAACAAACGGAAAAGATCTTTGCTGCGAAGCTCGGTCTCCACCCTCAACTCATGGGAATCGATACCAATGAATTATTCACAAATGAAGACTTGGCACCCTCGATGCAAACCCCTGGTATACAACTGACAAAAATCCCTATTGATGAAACGATGTGCCAGCCAGGTGGTCTAAGCCGTCGAGAAATGAACCGTGCACGGCGTAAGGTTCGTTACTTCAGATGAATTGATTTATTAAATGATCTTGAATTATAGCGTGTTGAACATTGAGATAGTATTTTTGAATAGCTTATGTGCTTTTGTCACAATGTTTAATACAGAGTGTCAATTATAATTCAAAGTTTGTAATCAGGAACTAACGCTGCTGAAAGTCCGACATTTGCACGGTAAAATATGTATAAGCAATGGAACTTAGTTAGAATAAGTTAAAAACGTTGAAAGTGGAGTGGCGATTTTTGCAATGAACCATCACTGATTTTTTTTCTCAAACTCATTTTACTAGAAAAAATATTTGATATCGAATCGAAAATTTATAGTTTGCAAAGAATGGAATATGGTTTCTGCATGCGGAAAATGTTTCTTCTCTGAATGATCTAAAGATTTCATGGAAGAAGTTAAAAAAAAAAAAACCGAGAACAGGCCATTTTTTTGTCTGGTTTTTTATGAATAAACATTTTGGCAGTTGGATAATTTCGAACATGCCTGAAACCTCGCAGACTTTACTTGGCATTCTAAGAATATGTTTCCACAGGGATTACTTAAGTTTGGTGCTGTTAGAGACAAATATTGAGCATTGATTCGGAGGTTGAAGTGATTCGGTTGTGCTGTAGGGTCGCTTTCAAAATTTTTTTTTAACACCCCCTGAGTTGTCGGTGCTTGCTCAAAAGCCCTTAAACCTGAGGTATTTTTGAGTATTTTCTTTCGTAATACAACTATTTATTGCAAGTTAGTTGTATTATAAAACCAAAAATATCTTGTTTTTTTTTCCCAAAAATTTTTCATTCTTTCATTTATTCTAAAATTTTTTTCCCGTTTTCTGGGAACCTACTTGAGTTAATAGTTTTTTTTATTAAACAGCCAGATAATTCAACTCGAAAAGATAAAATTATAGGCATCCCTATCCCTATCCCCATCCCTAAGTAGTTTCACTGTCTGTAAAAATAGTTGACACGTTAAAGAAGAAAAACTTATACATTTTTCAGAATTGTTATTATAATCTTGGATTTTACTGCTTCCAGGCACGTCAGTCAATCTCAAAGCAGCGTTCGCGAGAACCTGATGATTCGCAAGATCACCAAAGTTCTGTTACAAGTGGCAGCGGAGAACCATTATCGAAAAAACCGAAGCATGACGAAAGCTCAATACTCGAAGCATCATGGAGCGGTGAAGAAAGTGGTAGCTGGGGGGTTCCAGATGGAACAGGATGTTGGCCGGATACAGCGGTCGAGTGGCCGCTTGAATCATTTGCCGAAAGTCTCTGCCAGGATCTCTTCAGCCAAAAATGGGAGGTCCGGCACGGCGCAGCCACCGCACTACGTGAACTTGTACGACTTCATGGAAAAGGTAGTTGCGCACTATCAAGTCTGAAATTTAGCCGTTTGTTGTAATGAAACCTTGAATTGACTTCGCAAGTACCCATATTAGGGTGTCTGGAAAAATATAGACATTTTGCGGATGTATGGCCAATGAAAACCTGGTTTATTGATCTTTGGCACTATTTCCTTGAAAAATGAATAGTCTGTATCGAGGGGCGGATATTTCTGCTAGCTAAGAAAATATAAAAATTTCTAATCAATGGCGGAACTTGAAAATACTAACAATCTTGAAAAATTGAAGGAAAACGTTTACGAGTACATGCTAGAGAATAGTTAAAGTTTTCTATTTTCTATCCGATTTTGGAATTTCATGGCTTGTTTTACTCAGTGATAAAATCTCTTCGAACCCACTGAAGAAAATTGAACAAAAAAAAACCCTTGTATATGAGTTAAAAATTTGATAGTACATATTCGTCTGAATTTTAGAATGCACTCGGGTCATGGAGATCTGAATTTTTTACTCAAATACGAGTACTTTCTTGAAAACTTTGTTCAATGGATTCGGAAAGATTTTATCACTGAGTTCAGAAAGCTATGAAATTCCAAAATCGAATAGGAAATAAAGAATTTTAACTATTTTCTAGCATGTAGTCGAATTTTTCATAATTATTAGTATTTTCTAGATTCGTCACCTGATTATAAATTTGTATATCTTCTTACATAGCAGAAATATCCTTTCTTTAACACTGAGCATACATTTTTCACATCAACAGTATCGAAGATTATTAAACCAGAATTTCGTTTAACGTAATTCTTTTTCTTCCACCACTCTAAACATCAGTTTTCGACATAGAAGAAATCCTCCGACGGAACAAAACCGGATAATTTCCATTCTTGCAATCTTTTTGATAATCAACTACAAAAACTCTTATATTACATCATTGTCACTGAACGAAAGAACATATGAACTCGAGTTGAGCATAAAAATAGAATTATCCCATTTTGTTATGATACTCTTCAATTATTTTTTGCAAATATACAAATTTACTGCTTCTCTTGTCTCTCCTGCTCACCATTTCATTAAAAAATGCCGCCTATCTCGTCTAATAGTTGAGCCGACACTGTTCCCTTGTAGAAGATGTGAAGCTTTACCAAGTAAATTCAACTACTACTACCACTGATCTCCTGAATTGCTTTTAGGTGCCGGCAAGTCACGAGATCAAATAAAAGAAGAAATGGACGAAAACCACCGACGGTGGGTAGAAGATGCCGCATTGCGACTACTGTGTGTATTGGGTTTAGACAGATTCGGAGATTTTGTCTCAGATCAAGTGGTGGCCCCGGTTCGTGAGACATGTGCCCAAGCTCTCGGTTCCCTTCTACTGCTGATGCCATGCACAGACAAGTCGAAAAACAACGGAATTTCAAACAAGGATATAAAAGTAGAGGTCAAAATAGAAGAAGAAGAAGAAGATGGAGACAAAATCAAGGAAGGAGGAGCCTTGGGAGTCTTAGCGGTTGTGCTCAAGCTGCTGCAACATAACGAATGGGAAGCCAGACACGGTGCTCTTTTAGCATTGAAATATTTACTTGCAGTGAGAGATGATCTCCTCGACGAACTATTGCCAAGGGCATTTCCAGCGGCTATGCGTGGCCTTGCCGACGCTGTAGATGACGTCGGAGCCGCAGCAGCTAGCGCGTTGATTCCAGTTGCTGGGACCTTGCCCAAACTTCTCACACCTGCACAACTCGAAGCCGTCGTTTTGCGTCTCTGGGAGTTGCTGCGCGAGCAGGATGACCTTGCTGCAGCATGCAATAGCTTCATGGGATTATTGGCTGCCATATTATCTCTACCTGCTGCTCGAGCTCATCTCACTCCACAACCTCTGTCTCAGGTAAACTTTGTCTTGATTCAATGCTATTGTTCGAACGTAATGGTTCGACTATTGCAACACAGTATTTTTTTCATCTTATAAGTCATTTGGATCAAGTTTCTCATTTCATTGGAATGCAAAAGCAGAATAGACTGGCATGCATATAATAAAGGCTCTGAATAGTTATGATGACTTCGAAAGAACCATACCATATAATATTGATGTGAATTATGCATTAAAGGACTCTATTGTGGTTTTCGGTTCAGGTACTACCAAGGCTATGGCCATTTCTAGGCCATTCGAGTTCAAGTGTACGGAAGGCAACGTTACAGACGTTGCTTACGTTGACAGGAGAGGAAGGAAATCCAAAAGATGATCAGGGGAGGTGGGGCGACGCTGGTGGCGCTGTTTTGCACGAAGCTTTGCGCCAGGTGTTTCAGCGGGCGTTGGTAGAACACGTCGCAGGTATACAAGAGGTGGCTGAAAAAGTTTGGCACAATCTTGTCGTGCGCAGTGATCTTGAATTATTGCTACATGCTTCCTGCCCACTCGTTAGCACGTGGCTGTGTCTTGCTATGCAACCAGAACACGTACCATTCAGTGCTTCTCTTCTGGTTACTGCTACTACAACTCAACACAACTCTAGGTAAGTATCATAATACGATGCCGCCATTGTAGTTTGATCCAAAATACACATTTCTCTTCGTCTTTCTTCGTTTTCAACTCACTTGAACTATAATGGATCATTTTCGGAGAAATTATGGACTTTGTCTTACGTAAATTGAGCCTAGCAAAGATAAAGTGGTTGTCACAGGGTACAGGTCGCATCGTTCTCTGGAACTTTTTAAAATTTTCAGGAAATATTCTAAAATCATGCAATTTCAGGACAAACTAATAATATAAATAGATAGATAGATAGACGGGTTTATTTATGTCTATAACAACATTAGACAAGATCAGAAGCGACTGAATCACAGAGTATTACAAAGACAGAAATATACAGAGATATGGTCAGTCTTTTATCGTCGCGAGCGCTTGACACACTTGTTTCCTCAATGTTTACAAAATAATTTCTTATCTAAAAATTAAATGCATCAAATATCTTTGGTTTGTCTAGAATTTAATTGATGTAAAGCTATCCCTCCGAATCCTGTACCCCGCGACAACCACTTTTTCTTCAGTGCAATCAATGTATGTAAGGCAAAGTCCATAAAATCTAAAATAATTTGGAATTACCTGTATCAGAACATTTCCTCACAATGTACCAATGATTTGAAATAATTATGGGTTTCATTCATCACACCAGAAGTTCCCTCTCCGAGCATTTTATTTCTTGAAAATTGAACTTCTCTTATGTCTCTTGCCAGAGTGACAAAAAGTTGTGGTGGCAACGGCAGCGATGCACAATCTGACTCTGGAAGTAGCGGAGGCTGTGGCAGTGGAAGTAGTAAACCATCTTCAGAACTCAAGGTGTATATAGGTGGTGTAGAAACTGTAGCTCCAGGAACACGTCGTGCTAACGTCGTTCGGGCACGATGTATGGCAGCACGGATGCTTGGCCTACTTTCTTGCTATGTTGTACGTCCTGCACCAGGGGTCATTTATACGGCAGATATACCGAGCCCTGCACTTTGCTATGCAAAAGTTCTACTGGTTCATTTGGCCTCACGATCTGCACTGCAACGAACAGTTGCTGGACTGACAATGGCCCACTGGGCCACGCTGGAACATCCTAATCCGCCTTCTATACCTGACATTCTCAGGTATTGCTGATATATCTACTTAAGGGAATTGTGCATGTATGAAATTTAAAAAAAAATCGATTCTCGCTTCTCCGCATATTCCGATAGTGTGATCCTTCAAGAACATTCCCCTGGTTAGTCTTCTGAGAAATTCGCAGAATTACGGCCAGGAGACAAAACCGTAGCGCGGCCGGCCAAACGCCAGAGCAACCCAAACTTTAAACGCGTTTTTCTCCTAACTACATTTTTCAGTGGTCCGACCAAGATATCTCAAGAACCGTTGAAGATATTAACATGAAACTCGAACAGAGAGTCGCAAAACACTCTGGCGCATTAGATTGGCTTGAAATATGATCCTAATAGATTTTTGTAACTATTTTATAAAAGCGAATGACCAAAACTTTTGCTAATATTGCGTTTTTGGTGGCCATTTCTTCAATTTTGGTACAATTCACAAATTTCTGAGGTCGAATCCATAGAAGGAGTCTCAATAAAGATCCGTTCGGGTGAAATCGTGATGAAACCGGATTTTACATAGTTGACCTAATTACGTCGGATCTAAGTTCTTGAATTTCAAACCTCCACAGTTCCCATGAGAACTCAAACCTTACAGCGTATAACTATTTATATTGTTTTTTTATTAGTTCTTCCAATTTAGCACTTGATCCATGCTTTCCACATTTCTTTAGTATCAGTTAGTCAGTTTTATGAACTCTATTTGGGATCGCACAAACCTTGGCTTGCATAGATTTCTAATTATATCTTAAAATACGAGTAATCGGCTGTAAAAAGACCGAGTGAATAGCATATTTTCCCAAATCATAATAGAGGTTTGAATACAATCAATTCCAAGGCGTCTTTACCCTGTGAACAAATTTTTATTGCACTCAAAGTATTACTTTATTCAAGATCTTATATCGACAGGGATAAGTTGCTGGGCTGCCTAAGTGAGTGTGTTTACTACGACGAGATTGCTGTGACTTTCACTCGCTTGCTGCAAGAGACTCGCGACTATGTCGCAACCCTCAAACACTACAAACTACCGATAAACGAGGGAACTGGCCTTGACATAGCAGGAGTTAGTGCAGGGGTCATGACTCTCGAGCAAATTACAGTGCTCACAGGAAAAACGGTTTCAGGACTTATCAGCATAGGGACCGGCACTGGGAGTAGTAATGCTGTGGTGAAATTAAAACCCAAGGTACTGGAAAGTCTGGAGGAGAGAAGACGTGCCATAGAAGCTGGAGCTACTGCAACTGCTATGCAACAGCACGCACTCAATGTAACATCAATGGCAGCCCTTGCAGGGGCTGCAACTATGATGCGCTGTCTTCCGGCGGTGGATTGCCCCTTGAATCCACTCATCAAACCACTCATGGAATCTGTAAAGCGCGAAGAAAATGACCAATTGCAGAGCCTCGCTGCACGACATCTTGCACATCTTGTAGATCTATGTGTAGACAGACAACCATCCCCCAATCACAAGGTATCTTGTTTTTATTTTCATCTATAACTATTCGTGATTCTCGAAGAGACAAACTGACGATACACAGAAAGCTTCAAATGTCTGAATGCAGATTTAATAGGATTATAGAATTATCGTTTGTTGATCGAGTCATTATCCGGGACATATAATTAACAGGGTACAATGGTAACTGCGTTAGATGTCTCGAAAGAAATCGACATTTCGTTTCTTTTACTTCCATCAGTTTTGGGGACAAGACAAATTCGCTCTATATCTCAATTCTAAGAGGTAGCGTGACCCATTTCGCTATATTTCTACAACTTTTTGATTCTTACTCTTTTCCGAACATCCAATCTTTTTGAAACTCACTCAGAAGGGGTCTTTTGGGTCGTTAATTCCAGATCTGAAGTCCGAATGCACTAACTCAAAATGGCAGGTTCAATACGATGTACCAAGATTGGTAAAAGAATACTATTCTACACCAAAATTGGTAATCGACGGTTTTGAGGCCCGCTAATTTTAAATCTAAATTCAAACAATTACGAAATTAAAATTGATGGACGTTAAAGAATGTGAGTAGTCATCTTCGTACGGCCCAGGCTACTTTTTACAATCTCGATTCTTCATCTTGAATTTTTGTATCTTGACTTCGGATTGGAAATGAGCGGCCCTAAAAACCGTTGAGTACTAATGTTGATGTGAATCAGTCGGCTTTTTTAAATTTTGCTTCGCCGTAATGGGGCCCAGGACATTTAATCCCTGTATTCTGACTAGCTCTAAAATGAGCAGCCCAAAAAACACCTTATGAGGGATGCTCAAAAATGTGGCATCTAAGGAAAAGTCTGCAATGCAAAAAGTTCAATAAACAATAAAAAATGGATTGTACTCTCTCTTAGGGCTGAGATTTGGCAGGTAGATAGATTAGTTGAAATATATGGAACTTATCTTATGGTAAGATTCGTTTTGTGGCAAACTCTAACGTTAAGAGTGGTGGGGGAAAAAAAAATAAAATCTCAATTTGCTGAAACAAAAATCAACGCACAGAGATGTTCTTTCACTTGATTGTGCTTCAAATGATGAACGAACTTCTGTAAAAAAAAAAAAAAAAAAAAAAAAGGGTAGATTGGAAAACAATTTGTACCCACATATACCACTTCTTTTAAAAATACCCCTATTTAATTCATGGTGTTTATGACCCCCTGGAATAAGAATACATTATAACAATGATTCATGAATTTATTTTTACACGATACATTGATTTTACAGATTGCAACGAACCTCTGCACGTTTTTGTGCACAGATACAGAATTCACGCCACGTGTTGTCGCAGACCCGCAACCATTTGAGGGAATTCTAACTCTGACGAACAGACAACGTCACGCGGAACGAGTGGCCTATAATCGTGGTGGTTTTGGCGGCAATGGGGGTCGTGGTCCAGGAAGGCCTCCGACAACAGAAATACCGCTCGAAGAGTTGCTGGCGTATGAAGAGCCGGAAGCGAAAGCTGCAAGAACACGCCGCCGTGGTGCAACCTTGGCACTTTCCTCTGTGACAAAACTACTCGGAGATCAGCTACCTTCTCGCCTGCCTCGTCTTTGGGACCTGATGCTGCCGCCGGTTCTTAGAGATTGTACGGACGACGAATATTTTCATAAACAAGACCGAGAGGACGAAGTTACCAAACTTGTTTCTAGTCTGCAAGTACTGGAAACAGTTGTGCCAAGTCTTGACCCCTCCTTACTCCCGCCTGCCATTGCCTGCGTACCGCGACTTTGCAATCTATTGGCACATCCGTACAAAGCTGTAAGACACATGGCTGCTCGATGCATAGCCATTTTGGCCACCCTGCGCACTGAGGAGGTAAAACTCAACTGGAATTATACAGTAAAACTGTATTCAGTCGGCTTGAATAATTCGATACAGAAATTAGAAAGAGATACCAATTTATTATGGATATTGTGAATGAGAGAATACTTTTATGGGATATCTGGATGCTAAATCAGCCACTTCAATTCTTTTGTCTTAGGTTGATGTATTGCACAAGTATATAACAATTTTCCCAAGTTTTATTGAGTCCCGTTCAGTTGCTTAGGAGGTAATCATATTTTCTTTACTACTTCAGTGCATTCAAATTTTAACTGTAACAAAAAGAAAACCCATTCTTTTTTGTGACCTTATAGAAAAAGACCGAACCAAAATGATTGCGATCATTGGAGAAACGTTTCTTTAACTGATATACAGAGTAGCCCCAAAAGAGAACGGTCCATTTTAAAACCTGAATAAAATTTGATCTCGTTAATCGATTTTCAAGTTTTTTCTTTTGCTGGAATCCAGAAGAATGAACCTTTCGTTTGGCGGTTGAAAATCTAAACAGTCTTCACCCGTGGTACAGATTCTCGCACTTGAAAACAAATTTTCAACTAGTTGCTTTTACTTGCTGCATTTGGATGAAGTGAGATAGTTTTGTAAATTATAATACTTGAGAAATTTTTTAGATTCTCGTCGAAGAATTGAGTATCTCAGATATATTTCTTAAACGGATCCATTTTCCATTATGCTAATTTACATGCAATATGTTCTAAGTACAAAAGATAAGAACAATAAAGAATTGCCCAAATCTTGAGCCGCCTCATTGTTGGCAGAAACATTCTTTCGGATATAGTAGTTAAAAGAACGTGTCTTAGAAATCGTTGCAATCATTCTACATCAATTTTTAACTGGATGGTCACAAAAAAATAGCCAATCTTCTTTTTGTTAAAGTTCAATTCTCCCGCACAGGAGCAGAAGTAATCGCCCAGTAAAGAACGGTTCGTTATCTCCAAAACTACTGAACAGAACCCGATGAAACTCGGCAAGAGTATTTCTCTAGCTCTTCAACCTAGAGCCAAAGAATTGACGTGGGTACGTTCCTCATATAAAAAACCGTAGAGAAAAAAGTTCTTTTCCACAATTTACCCTATAGTCAATCCCTGAGGAATAATGATCTCAGATCAGAGACTCTTATAAATGTTCGGTCCTATATTTTACCACTTTCCGGTTTTGGATCCAATTCGTTCAAAGGTATATGTATAGTTTTCAGCCGACTGAAAGATACTGTTTGAAGTAAAATGAATTCAATTTCTCACAACTCAGAAACACTTCTGGGTGTTGTAGCTATTTACATTCACTAAACTGAAGATACTATTTGTCAACAGGTGATGAAACATGTTGTGCGCAGCGTGATACCACTATTGGAACCGAGCAGTACTAAAGAAAGTTCGAGTAGGGATAAAGTTCAGATAATCGCACCTGCAGAGGTCGACGCGAAACGTCAAGGAGCGGCCGAAGCACTTGCTTGTCTAGTTGAGAGCTTAGGTGTAGGTGTTGTTCCGTACGCTGTTCTTCTTGTTGTACCGTTACTTGGAAGGATGAGCGATCAAAATCAAGCTGTCAGACTTACCTGTAGCGCAACCTTTGCAACTCTCGTTCAACTTATGCCTCTTGATCCTGGTGCTATCGGGGATCCACCTTTACTCGGGTATGTTGCTTCGCACAGTTTAGTACTCACGATACAGCATTGAGTACAGATTACTTTATACAGTCCCATATTATGATATACACGAGGGGCTAATCACGATCTGAGTCTGGTGTACACTGGAGTCTAAAGTTCTAAGAAATCTGTGAAATACCATGAAATTCCATTAATTCTTGTCAAGTCCTATGAAGATTTCTGGATGATTCCCCCTTGAAATCTTATGAACTCTCATAAACTTCCATGAAATCTACTAAAGTCCCTTGAAATCTTATCAAATCTATTGAAACACCGTGAAATCTTTCCAAGTCTTTGAAGTGATACGAAATCTTTATAGCCTGGATCTCATCTGTGAAATCCCATTGAATCTTTAAAGTCCAGTGTTTGTAGTTTTCCGAAATGATTAGCTCCTCACCGATACAGTTTTTGAAAAGGTCCCTCTGCATGAGCGGACACGTCAATTCTTTACTTTTCATTCGTTCATTATTCAAAGAACTGAGAACTGTATTTCGAGTAAGAAATAATAGCACTTATTCTTGTTTAGCAAGATTGTTTTGGCTTTTCTTGTTCGATGGAGTCATTAAATTCCCGTATCAAACATGAATGACTCGAAAGAATAGTCAGCACACGAGTTCTGACAATTATTATTTTTTTCTTAAGGGAGGAAAAAGCGCAGGAAAGACATTTTCTGGAACAGTTGTTGAATCCACGAAGCATTCCCGATACGAAATTGCCAGTCTCAGTGTCAGCTGAATTACGTGCGTATCAACATCAGGGGCTTAACTGGCTTGCCTTTCTGAACCGTTACCGTCTTCACGGAGTACTTTGTGACGACATGGGCCTTGGTAAAACTTTGCAAACATTGTGCATGTTGGCCACCGATCATTACCATCACCCGCACACATTTCCAAGTCTAGTTGTGTGTCCGCCGACTTTGACCGGTCACTGGGTCTATGAAGCTGAAAAGTTTTTCAAATCTCACGACCTTTCAGCCCTGCAATATGCCGGGCCTCCGCCAGAACGAGAAAAGTTACGTCCGCGAGTCACTCGATATCGTCTGGTTGTTGCAAGTTATGATATCGTGAGAAAGGATATTGAATTTTTCGAAGCTATTCAGTGGAACTATTGTGTCCTCGATGAAGGACACGTAATCAAAAACGGAAAAACAAAGAGTGCAAAAGCTGCTAAACGGCTAAGAGCTTACCATCGCCTGATATTATCAGGTACACCTGTGCAGAACGATGTCCTTGAGCTGTGGTCACTCTTCGACTTTCTAATGCCAGGTTTTCTCGGGAGTGAAAAGCAGTTCGCGGCACGTTATTCGCGCCCTATATTGGCCAGTAGAGAACCTAAAGCTGGAGCAAAGGATCAAGAGGCAGGCGCATTGGCAATGGAAGCTCTCCATCGTCAGGTATTGGTCGCATTTTCATGTCCACTCTACTACATCTATGATAACATAATTATACTCTGAGATCTAAAGGTCAAAGTGTCTTCCTCGGAATTGGAACACTAAAAACCATCCCTTTTTATCTGACCTTGTGTAATGAAGAACGCAAGCGGTGCTAGGGCGCTAAGAATTGTCATAGCGGCTGTTACATGTGTCACTGAGTCGTATTATACAAGTAATTCATTCTCTCAACAGGTATTACCCTTTTTGCTGAGGCGCAACAAAGAAGATGTGTTGCAAGATCTACCGCCGAAAATTACTCAGGACTACTACTGCGACCTTTCACCTCTACAGCGTACGCTATATGAAGACTTTCGGACACGCCATTCTGCATCTCTTGCTGGCTCGGCACCCCCGACCAGTCCATCTGGCACACACGTTTTTCAGGCGCTTCGTTACCTTCGCAATGTCTGCAATCATCCAAAGTTGGTACTTACACCCCGACATCCGCAATATCTATCTGTGAGTAAACGGTCATACTTTCTTTCTTCTATTAAAATTAAGGATCTTCCTGTTTCTCTGGAAATTCTTATAAAAAATGACTTCGGCATCTATTTATTACAGTTCCTACTTTAGAATCAAATGGATTTTAATACTTGACAAGGTTCAATTCAGCCATTGTAACACATTCATTTTGTGCAGTAACTTCAATTACCTCAAGTTCATTTGAAATGGGGTGTAAAAACATTCTGTTTATTTGTCTTCTCTATGTATTCATCTCTTTTGTGAAGAAAATGTAGCCAAGCACTAGCGACCTAAAACGTTTGTACATGCCAATTCAAATGATGATTGAATTCTACTAAGGCAGCCTTGAATTCTATTGTCGAAATTTCATGAATTTAACACAGGAAAATACCTATATAACAGAATTAGCATACCAATAAAATAGCAGGTGATAAAAACGTGTTAGGGCACAAGTATCGATTTATAATCTTGCTTTGCGTTTATCATTGAATTCTGATTTGCTAAAATGAATGTCTCAGCTCTGTGCATCACTGAAGCATCAACAGAGCTCGCTAACCGACATTGAACATGGTGCCAAGCTTCCTGCTCTAAAGCAACTCTTGCTGGATTGTGGTATTGGTCAGCAGCAGCAAAATTTGGCCTCAATCTCTTCGATGACTACCACAGACAGCCAGCAGCAACAATTAGTGAGCCAGCATCGAGCCTTGATATTTTGCCAGCTTAAAGCTATGTTGGATATAGTAGAGAAGGACTTGCTGCGAATTCATCTCCCTACGGTTACTTATCTGCGACTGGATGGAAGCGTTCCAGCATCACAACGCCACTCTGTCGTTGCGCGTTTCAACGCCGACCCATCAATAGACGTACTACTTTTAACCACCCAGGTCGGTGGATTGGGATTAAATCTGACGGGAGCAGATACAGTGATATTTGTTGAGCACGACTGGAATCCAATGAAAGATCTACAGGCAATGGACCGAGCCCATCGTATAGGACAGAAAAAAGTCGTTAATGTATATCGACTAATTACAAGAGCTACACTTGAGGAAAAGATCATGGGGCTACAAAAGTTTAAACTGCTCACTGCCAATACTGTAATTTCAACAGAAAATGCATCTATGGAGACTATGGGGACTGACCAGGTAGCTATACTACTCTTCGCTTTATATCTTCTTACCTTTACCTATACCAACGTTCAAATTTCTACTACAAAGTAATAGTGGATGTCATTAATCTTCGCCTAATTGAATATAAATCCGTTAAATGTTGACTTGCTATAATTAATTCCAAGCATCAGACCTGTCATAAGGGGGTTTTCTTTGTCACTTGTGTTCTTTTAGCAAAAGTGATACAGGAAGAATAAGTATGGTTGGTGATTACAAAGGCCTGATGTTTAACATAAATGTTCAATTGAAATTCTTCATCATTTATCATGTTGTCATCTGGCTGTCAACAGATACTTGAATTTCAGTTCAAAGACTTAGAAACTTAGCATTTGCTACGGACAGCTGTATGTTAACGATATGAACGGAAAAATGTGCCGAAAGGACTGCTCGTGAATTATTTTTACGAAAATCAATACAGGCTGTAGGAGTTATTTGTTCTCAAACTACCCTGAAATGACATGCATTTTAGGGAAGATACTTCAGAGATACTGCGATTCAGCTAGAAGATATATGCTAAACAGTAACTCATATAAGGCTTGACTGACCGATCAATTTGAAAAATTCCATTAGCCGTTATTACGAGTATATAATCCCCTAAAAATCATTTTATTCGAATCACTGCTACGCTCTGAAGAAAAATTCTATTGACTCGGTTTTTTCACAACTGATTACCAGTATTTTGAGACACAATTAAATATCATTTTGAATTTTCTCGGCTTAGCCTTACATAGGTTGTTTGACTGCACGGACGAAAAAGTGGTTGCCATAGAGCACAGATTGCATCGTTCATCACAATCTCTTCTTTTGAAAGAATGCTTTATATATTATTGCTTTGTTCTGGAATGACATAATTTTATAAAATTCCCCCAAAATTTCCAAAATCGTTGCGAAACGATGCAACTTGTACCCTGGAACAACCACTTTTTTTGTCATCAGACGCAATTTATCAAGAAAAAGTCTATAAATTCGTAAATAATTTCTAATTACGCAAGCTGTAAGAAAACTGTATACATTTGCGATTTGATTGCAGTTGATTGCACAGAACACTACACATTAAATTAATTCTGAATAATAGTAATTGTCGAGCCATTCGTGGTACATGATAAAGTGTTGAAAGAAGTAAATTTCATGCTAAGAAACTTTGATTTCTGAAAAAAAAGGTTCTACCATCGTAACAACTATCTTCGCAGTGAGTAGCTATCATGAGATTTTTAAATGTTTTAGCTACTGGACCTGTTCTCGCTAGACAATAGTAAGGATAGAAGGGCAGATGGTCAGGGTAGTTCTGGGATCGTAGATGGGAACGAGTCGGGATTTGCTGGGATCGCTGGAGTTAGTCGATCTGTATTGGAGAGTCTTCCTGAACTTTGGGAACAGCAACAGTACGACGACGAATATGACCTCGATTCATTTCTTTCGACGCTACGCGGGGATAATCAACCACCCACCACTTAGAGCTGAGCATTCAACAGCTCGTCAAAACATTCTTGAAAAATTTAGGTTTTATAATTGGTGTGTTCTGTGTCATGCATTATATGTACGTTACTTCAGCAAACAGTGAACTTAGCAAAGTTGGACCTCAATCAAGTTTAACAACGAACATGTCACGTGTTTGAAACTTCGAATTTCGCACTTTGAAGATTCTTTCATGCATGCAATAGCCTTTGGTCAGGTAGCATCACAATTCTACAACATTATCTTTCTCCGTCAGTTTGCAGAATATCGCTAATACCGTCAAACAAAAAAGAAAAAACATATTGAACAATGCATGTTAATGTATACATGCAGCCTTGCACTGTTCTAAATGTTGATACGAAATTATATCGTTCCCTGATTTTTATGAGGAAAAATCTTTGATGCGAGGTTGCATCGTAGAGAAATGGGGTAATGCATGTACCGGACACATGTTTCGCCTTAAAATCTTTTTCTTCGAGGTTCCAAGGTCAATATCATTTTTTGAATAATTGTGAACGGACTTGTTTCATCACTTAGCTTTCCAAGATAATGTCGATTGAGACAAATTTTCAGAACTAGTATCTCACGAATGATGAAACAAAAAGACATGAAATAAATCAAATCTCAGCTTAACTATGAGTGAAAGAAAAAATTGTCGAGCTTTTATTCGGAAACAGCGAAGTGACCTTGATATCTCATGTAACTTTATTACCTCAAGCAATTTTCTCTATTCTCCCTATTTAAGTTTTGCAGAGAACAGCTTGGCAAAACTTTTTTCACGAGGTTCCTGTGTAAATGTATGCATGAATCTTCTTCGTTCTTTTCTTTTTCCTATTTCTCATATATGACGTTATAATTCTTATTAGGTGATAATTATTCGTAACTAAACAATGATTATTCCACCTACCTATATGTTTGTAATTATCGAATGTTCCGAAATAACTGTTTTGATATATCGATTATAAATAATATTCTTACAGATATCTAATACTGGTATCATTGTTCTTTTTCAAAAAGACATACACAAACCGAGCCTTATCTAGGTATAGGCAGAGGCTTGGAAATAATGTTGTAGATTAAAATATCGTCGTAGAAGTAAGTTGAATAGAGATTTACGAATAATCATTTTTTTTTTCCCCTTTATTTATAATAACTTATAAAAACAACGATACAATTACAATCCTGTATTTGTACTATAAGACTACGGTGCCTCTTTATTGTTTAATCATTCCGTTAAACTTTGAACCCCCCCAATTATTTATATCCACCCAATATCACCTACATTACAAATACCTATACTATCATTCCGTTACATTCAAAATCTCGTCATTTCCTTTTTCTCCACTATTGTTATTGGTCATAGCACAAGTATTCTACACACAATTGAGCCACACAGTTCGATCAGTCGATACAAGTGATACTGTAACGATTAAGGCCATGGGTAGAGCTGACTCTACACATACACAGACGAACTGACGAATAAATCGGCGAAAGTGCAGACTTCCGCCACTGCAGACCGAAACAACTTCTTGCATAATTTATTGTGAAATGAAAACGCGGCAGCTACTTATTAAAGTAATCGGCTCGGCAAAGCTTCGCTGAGATTTCTATATCAGTGGAAAAAGTATATCGTGTGATTCCGGTACAAATGTGGAATGAGGCATGTACCACCCTTATAAAAAGGCATTCATCATTGAAGAATACTCGCAGATAATATAATATAGCGTCTGTAACAAGATATACGTCGGCCTGTCGACATTTCATAACTTAGATGCTGTCGTTGTTCCAGCTTTGTATTCGGGGTCTATATTTCCAGCAGCGAAAATGTTCAGTGGATCCAGGTGGGTCTTGGCTGCGCGATAAAGCGCGACTCCGGCTTGTCCGACTGCTTTAGGATAGTAACAAGCACGGAGTTTACCGACTCCGTGATGATGCGAGAGTGAGCCACCGCTCGCCAATATCTCTTCGCGCGCGTTATGCTCGAGTTTTTCATACGCGCCAACGGGATCGGAGAGTCCACGATAGTTGAAAGCCATGTAGAAATATATGCAACAACCGGCATCGTAGGTTTGCGTTACGCGGCAGGATATTAGGTAATGTGTCACGCCTATAGCCTTGCAGTCACGGCTTACCCTGTGTTTTACGTTACGGCAGAGGGATTGCGCGCGTTCCCAAGACACTGAAGTCTCGAAAGATTCCGAAACAACACTGTACTGGAGTCCAATGTCCCGAATATAAGCGATTACAAACGTTAAAGTATATCCTCGTTCGCCGTTAGTTTCACCCGAGGGAATTCCGCCGAACGTTTTGCCCACTTTATAGATTTTATCTTCTTGGATGGCAATGTCACTAGGTTCCCCCTCGAATAGGAGAGTCGCGACACATATAGTGTCCCAACGTAATCCCTTGATGCGTGTTACATAGGCCTGTTTCAATCCTTGGAGAATTAAACCGCCCCAGGTCGACTCGGCGCGCAGCGCTTGGCCGAAATGAAACTGCTCGTTATCCATCAACCGGATACTAGCTGGCTGGCAACGCTGACGCGCCACCTAAACACAAATGACGGTACTTTCATCACTATAGTTCATTTTAGTGTTTATAGTAAGTAGTGTGATTTTCAATGACATTGCAATGCTCCGTACGCGATCTAGATTTCGTTTAACGAAAGCCACAAGTGTCCCGAAAATTAATAGGGCAAAAAGTGTTGAAAGTATATTATTTCTTCTTTTTACCTCTCGCATTGCACGGACGCCGCTTTCAAAGTCTGGGAAGACAATGCTTCCGTATTTTGTAACCGCAGGTAACGGTCTGACTTTGAGGACAACCTGCGTCACGACACCAAGAGTGCCTTCGCTTCCTAATATCATATGGTCAAAGTCCGGACCACAAGAACTACGAGGTACCTGGGCACCCCTTTCCAATGTAACTTCCGCGCCATCATCGTTCTCAGTTCCTCGTCCGGTTACCATCCTCACACGCACCACCAAATCCTCAATGTTTCCATACACATTTTTCTTCATGCCGCTCGCTCGTGTAGCCACCCATCCACCTAAACTGAAGTTTGAAAGAACGTTAGAAGTCTCTGGAATTGATACAACAGCGAGTATTCTTCATAGCTATTTAATTGGCCATGATCTTCGTAACGCGAATCTTTATTTGTGGAAATTGATGACAAAAGTCGAGACCCTTTGGGACCGTTACAATCAACAGTTGCGATAAAGATACTTTCGGAAATTTGTGATTTGAAATTCGGTACGAAAACATTGAGTGGCAAAATAATTCTAAAATACGGTTCAGATGGTGTTTTTTTTTATTTTCTTCGAAATATTATAGTTTCGACTTTTTAACAGTTTACTGTAGTCACGGGTTCAGAGAGATCAGTCTTGAGTGTGTCAAAATCTAAAATTTACTAGCCACTTTGTCAGCCAAATCGCTCGCTTTACGCAACTGTGGCTCTGAAATTAATTTTCGACGATGGTATAGAAGGTTGTCAGTCGTTAGAGCTGACAAGGTCTGTACTTATGTATTACAGCTGAACTACTCGGTCATGGTAGTTCTTGCAAAAAAAATCAAAACTCAGTTGCACATGTATACCTTGAAAATTCGTAAGAGTCCGGTTCGTGGCCGGAGGTGAGTCCCTGGCTTCGTAATTCACGTTCAAGATCTTGTCCGACAATACCAGCTTCGCAACAAACAAGCAAATTATCACGGTCCAGCCATAGTATTCGGTTCATTTGCGTGGTGTCCAGTGAAATTATGGTGCGGAGTTCAAATTCGGGACACGTTGCAGCACCACTCACGCTCGTCCCACCTCCGAAGGGGATGCAGACGGCCATGAATTTTCCGCAAATTTTTACAATCCTCTCGACTTCCTCGTGGGATTCTACAAAATAATTCATTGATTAAACATGGATTTTACATAGTATATGAGCGAACAATAATAATAATTGCAAAGGTTGCGCGCAAAGGAAAAGTGCACGATGCATATACAAGTAATTCACACATGGTTTTGATTTTCTCTTTTCGACATGTTACGTATTAGAAAACCATGAAACAGAATTTCAAATGTAATATACTCCAACTATGTTATAGTGCAGTGTAACCCTTATCCGACCACTAAACTGCGACAGTATAAGAAGTTTTGAGCACTAATCACAACGGACCTTGGAGTGTGGATAAAAAAGGTTTGGAAAATGGATGAGATTATGTCGGTTTCATGATCGGAAACAAAAGTAGTATCCGTATAAACACCATGCTCTTGTAAGGTGTGACTTAATTGCTTTTCGTTTAGAATTCTTCGATAGATGTATGTTCAGGCTCGATTGGCTTAATTTCTTGACGAAATATCTTCGCTTCTGGAGTCATAGATCTATCGAAAATATACCTATGCATATCTGATGGGTGTTACGCCAAATCAAAATCAAAAATTTTTTGTTGGAAGAGCCGACAAAAACTGTACCATTGTTTTTTTTTAATTCTTAAAGAATTCTATTGTAAAAATCAGTGAGTACAGTACAACGTATGCCTAAAAAAGTATGCCTATGTCTGCATTATGCCATTGAAAGGATGATGCAAATTAGCTTGACACATATGTGTTAATTAGAGCACCTTGCATAGCACGTTGTTCCAAATTCAACAGAATTACATTTCAGCAATTCATACATGAATATATTCATAAAAGCTGAAACACTCCATTGTACCAACGTTTGACCCTGACCACCTCGGATTTGAATCCAACTCTAAGAGTTACGTACATTTTTTTACATTTTTCTTACAAACCGTTATTCGCTTGTGAATCTGTTAGACTAAAACAAAACGGATCCATATACCATTCTGGCAATTTACATGCAATATGTCCCAAGTACAAAGAATGAGAAAAATAGTCCAGATCGCGAGCGGTCCTCTGATGGAAAAAAAATATTTTCAGATATTATCAGACGTATTATAAAAAGTGTGTCCTAAGCCATTGCAATTGTTTTTGTTCATTTTTTCTGCAAGGTCACCAAAAACAATGAATTTTCGTCTTCTAAAGATTAGATTCCGATACACTGATGCAGAGGAATCGCCTAGTAAAGAAAAGATACTCGAACATAGTTATCTTAAAAACTACCGAACAGAAATTAACGAAACTTGGCAAGTGCATTGCACTTGTGTAACTGGAATCTAAGACGTGAAAACTGGGGTGACTGACTTGGCATGGAACATTCTATACGTATATGTGGGACCTCAGCCAAGTCATCCACCCAAATTTTTCGGTTTTATTATTAAGTCGAAGTATTCCACAAGTATAAAACCAAACAGCAGTATCTTTGTTAAGAGTGAGTTCTCGAATCCTAATTTCATATCTTCGTGGTCCACCTCTTTTATAAATATGAGCATTTCATCCACCTTGGAAATTTTGTGAACACGGATCGAAGAATTACAGAACTCAAGGAAATAACGAAAACATGAAGATTATACTAGAATGAAACTTACTTGGCCAGAGAACAATGTCGGGTATGCGGGGCAAAGTTCCTTCCCTTAGCTGAAAGACCTCGCGTAACGTATGCCCGTGGGATCGGAACAGACGATCCATTCCATCGGTGGAGTATTCTAAGTTTTCCCGATTCAGACATTCGATGAACTCTGTTGCAACGATGGGCTTGGGGTATGCCTGCGGCTCAGGTTGGGGCGAAATAGGCGCTGACAAGTCGAGATCGAACACATCCTTCACCCAGGTAGTGAAGTACGGAAGTGGCCGACCGCCAATGAGATACCTGTCCGACCACGAAAGGGTAAACTTCTAATTCAGTGCCATCGGGAAGCTTCTCATTGTCATTGACAGATGTACATTAGGGTGCTAGGTAGAAAGAAAATTCTCCCACAAGGAGAGCTCGATATTTTGATTCTACGTGACGCGCAACGGTTTTCCGTTTTCCTATACAAATAACACGTGAGAATATTTTTTTTGCAATTTTGATGGACATGTTCTTGTAGGAAATTGAATTGTCTACAAAAAAGCTCTGATATGATTTTCTCGTAAACTCAACGGGTAGAACGTTATCAGACTTTGAATACCCGCAACCAAGTTAAATCTAACCGTATATGATTTTAGAACGCATTTTGTATTTCACCGGATGTTACTGTATGATTTACATTGTTTTTACACTGCGAATAATTACTCAGTGGTTAAAAAGAGACATATAAGTCTCAATACTAGCTCATATTGCAGTCAAATTTCTTTTTGGAAATAAAAAAAATTCAACCTATATCCACTTAGTTGCGAGTATTCAAAGTCTGATAGCGTTCTACCCGTTAGGTTTACGAGGAAATCATATCAGAGCTTTTTTGTAGACAATTTAATTTCCTGCAAGAACATGTCCATCAAAATTGTGAAAAAAAATTTTTTAGTAGTTTTATTTGAGAAATACAAAAAAAAAAAAAATATTCTTACGTGTTATTTATATGGGAAAACGGAAAACCGTTGCGCGTCACGTAGAATCAAAATATCGAGCTGTCCTTGTGGGAGAATTTTTTTTATACCTACTAGAAACTTTTGAGATGATAGCACTTGAAAAAAAAAACAAAAAATGTTTTTTTTTGGAGCACCCTAATGTACAATAAAAAAGGGGTACGAGCCATGCAGGAAAAGCGATGTAGGCAATTGGGATATCACCTGCCTACTCAAAATCGTTCCGAAAGAGAAAAATGTTTTAATATTGTATGTTGAACGTTTGATATATACACCGTTAAAAGTTGTGTTGAAAGTCGTATTGTTAAATGAAGGGTTTCAAAGCACAACCGCTTAACTCTATTTTCAGACAAAATACATTTTATTGGGTGAACGCCTTTGGAAATGAAAGTAAGAATAGAATGTACAAATTCAGAAGATGAATAGCAATGGCCTGAGTGCAAAATAATATAATTTTTGGAATATCTTTCAGTATTTGATACGGCAGGTTCGACAATGTAATGAAACACTGTTGGAATATTAAAATTAGTGTTACATTCATGATAACTACCATTTCTGATTTTTCATTCAATTTGCCAAGTTATTCGTAACTGTAATAGAGTTTTTAGAAAAATCGAAGTTTTACGAAAATTCGAATCCTGATAGACGGTGATAGACTTACGCTCGGCTAACTGATTGAACATATATTCCTGTTCCTATTCAAGTCTTTCAGATGAAATTGGAAAGACTTGATCGACTCATTAATGAAATGGAATCGAATATAAAATGATGTGTCTAAAAATTGTCAATGAACTTCTTTGAATTACTTTCTAAAAATTTCACTCCCATAAATTCAATACCAATTTTGACAGGAAGTGAAATTGATTCACCCGTCACAAAATAAAAATTACTGGTATAATTGGCTGAAAATAACAACAAAATTCTATGAACGTCCAACGAGTCCGTAAGACATCTTTCGAAGCTTCGTCTATTCCAGTGCCATTTTTGAGCCATGGATATACTTTTACCGTATTAGTTACAAGAGCGTGATATTATATCGATATAATCGAGACCGAAACCACGAAACTTGTAATAACGTATAGAATACACAGTAGACCTACCTACCAATTCATAACTCAATAATTAAATAATGAATGCATGAATTATAAGGAATTTTGTAAAATTTATTTCGTCTTCTATGTAGACTATCAGAAAAAATGAATGATGTTTATGTTGCATGTAAGTGACAGCTGCAGAAGTCAACTCAGGTCAGATACAAGGACGCCCACACCGTTGCCACGAATAATTTTGTAAGCAATACATGCTTCATGAATATGCTCACACATTGAATGTCTATTTGCTGAAACAATTAATCCACGTTTGCAGTTTGACACGAACAAACAAAGTGGTCAGAGTAGCGCTCTAAACAATGTTTGCAAAAACTTCATGTGAAATTCATGAAGGCCCATCGTGACTGAGGTAAACTGACATTCGCTCATAATTGTGTTTCTTTCTCTCTCCTTCTTTTTCAATTATGACATACGTTACACTGTGCAACCGAAGAAAGAGCATGCTCGCGATTCTTTATCCACCGCATACCGAAGAGTGCTAGACATTGCATGCAATTCTGACATTAACTCGATGCAAATATGTATGTATATGTATATGCAACGATTGTTTGTAGAATTCCGCAAATATAAACAGCAATTCTTCTGTTTAATTTTCACCTCTTGTCGCGAAAATTAACCGCGCCAAGTTTACAGCTTGAATTCTGTTTTCAGGGATTTCCTTCTCGTGGAAATATTTTGTAAAACCGATTAATGCGGATCTGTATTATAAAAAAATAATAGGAAATAACATTTTTCACAAAACCAATGTAGGGAGGTCGTAGAACGCACTTTTCGCATCCGAAATGACGATTTTTGACTTTTTTTTTTATTTTACGCATATTGTGTCAAAAAGAGGTATGGAGTACGGCAGAGTTCATGACTCGAATCTACTGTACGCGTTACGAGTGACTTTAGTTGGGGACTCTTGCATATTTATAACTTCGGAGTTCCAGGTCAAGTACTACACGGCCCACTTCCGGTATGGCTTTCGCGAGACAACCTTTGTGCGGCTTCAAATTGTGACTAATTTTCACTTCAAGATTTACCTTTGACCCCTGCTTCAATTGAAAATTCTATCCACAGTTTTGAAAATAATTTTTTAATTAATAAAGCACCTGGTGGGTTAAGCTTCAAGCTTTAAAACGCCTTCAAGAACAATTCTCTACGTTCATTCTTCCCTGAGTTATGAGACTTTAAAATCGGACATTTTTCGAAGAAAAAATTGGGTGATTCGCTAATTTTCGGACGCAATGTATTTCTGCTTTGCTGAACATATCTCCTTCATAGTAACCGCTCACAATCGTTCCGTAGGTATTGTATACGCCATCCGGTGCTTCAAATACTAGAAATAACTACTCGATTTTGAGAAGGTAATTTTCTGGCTGGTTTATACTTGGAATAGCAAATGCCATTACTTTTTATAGGTAGGAGCAATGAGTGAGCGATGATCAGAAGATTAATGTTGATCGTAATCCCCCCCGGCCCTCCTGCAATAATTATTTTATGACAAGCAGATACCCGCCGATGTACATGAAATATGATTTCTTATTCTAATAAGACATTCGAATGGCCACCGAGCAGTATTTTTTCATAACACGTAACTGAGAATCAATAAATATTTGTCCGTTTCAAGGTATTTTTGTGACGAAGAAAATTAGCAAAATTATGTTAAATTATAAGCGGAATTAAATTCAAATGTAATTACGTAATTTATTAATGTCATTTGTTGGAGATGGGTATTCAATCATCATATCATTATGAGTGATGAGTAGTACTCGGATTTTCTAGGCCCATTTGATAAGAAAAAAAAATATTATACCTATTTGCAATATTGAAAGTCACGTATCTGTGGCAGAGATTTATACCTATGAAACTCGTGTCTGTTACGTTCTATTACAAATTGTTACATGTATATGCAATATTGTAATATTTCCGTGATAACAATGGGTATATTTGATACCTATTTGCACAGCATTTTACATTGTTAAGTAATAATATTATTTCCACCGAGCTTTGATGTGATTTTGTAGTAGTAAGTAGGTCTCACCCATGCCCAGTATTTTGCTGGGACTATTTTTTACTTTTTCACTTCTCTTCGATCTTCGATCGAACACATTTCCATTCTGAAAACTTTGGAATAACTCCTTCTAACAATTTTTACAATCATTTCCAGAAAATGGTAGGTACACCACAGTTATTCAGAAGCCCTGTATGAACTAGTAAAGTGGCTAAAAGTCAACCATGTTTGCCAAGTGGGCTTTGACGATTAGCCGTCCACAACAGTACTGAATACTTCATCAAGATAAGCTGTCGTTGACGATTCAGACCCTTGCTATTTTTCCAGAAATAAAGAACAATGATCTACCTATATAATCCAATAAAACCATCTGTTCCTCCTCCGTTACCAGCAGACAGATTTTCATGCATATTAATTGCCTGATCGGCGACTTTCATTGCAATATTAATAGTGAAAATTGCGACGTCTTACTTGCTAATTGAATAACCGCAGAGGTTTCTGATCTCGAGTTCGGGACGTATAGTGATAATTGCAGAAACAAATCCAGCCTGACCCTTTTGGAAAAAGAAAGTGAAAGATGTTGATTCAAATATGGAAAAGAAAATTCGAGACACATCGCTCTTTCAATCCACGTCAAAAGTTTGGATTAACACGAGAGTACGGCTCGCTATACAGATTCAAAATAGAAACTTAAAACAAAAGGAATAATTCACTAGTTCTCGACATTTTATGCAATGCATTAAATATCATTCGATTTGCTTTCATATATCTATGTAATTTCGCAAAATATCGCAGACACCTTCGTTTTTCATGTGTAACTATCGCGTTTTCCTTTTTTTCACATGAAGATACCGGAGATTACACATCAGCTGAATTTACAGTTATCTGATAAAACTCGTGCCATACTAATGCCCGGACTATGTCTCCTCGTAAGACGGTTCCTGATTAGTTATTTGAAACAAAATTGAATTAGAGCCTTGTGAAAAATTTTCTCAAAGCGAAGAACTCGGAAAAAGTCAGTTCTTTTACTGAAAAAATCATAAATTTTACAAACTTTAATATTTTTGGCTAAAATATGAATTAGATATTCGTGAGATATTGTACTTAGAGAAAAAGCGACGAAAAATCCTCCCTCCCGATGAGGACAAATATAGGAAACCCCCAGTTCTGGTGAAAAAATTGCGAGAATAATAATTTACCAATAATGTCCCATTATTTCAAGTAAGAACATTTCTTTCCCGCAAAGAACAATAGTCGGAAAGTCATAAATCCTTTACCTTCGATATTTCATTTAGTCGTTTCACTGCACAGCCCTTAAACGATCGTCAAAAAATTCAGCTCAAGCTGTAAAAACGAGTTGAAGAATTTATGCCAGGTTCCAATAATTCAGAAACACTTGATAACTCCTGATCAGTTTGTCCGTTGCAGCTGAGTACATACATACACATGGCCTTTGATTTTCTGAGCCAGAATTGTCTTGCACATTGCGTGTTTTCACACATTTACTAATTCAGTACAGTTAGCTTTAGCTGCGCTTTCTTGGTTTTGCGTATGGGGCATTTTAAGCAAACTTGACGGTCTTTGACTACGATGCCTTTCAATTTTAATTTCGATTCTTTGTATTATGTATACAGTAGGCGAAAGAAGCACGCATGAAGTTATTCAGATGATTTCAGCTATCACTACGCAAAATACGTCAACCCCATATTTCTTAGCCTGTATCTTGGAATCAATTCATCAGTGGGCTTTGCATATATGCGGCATTTCAAGTAAATTCGACAGAGTTTGACCCGGATGCCCTTCGATTTTGATGCCGATTTTTTGTATTACAGTCTTCGAACGAAACACGAATGAATTTATTCAGATTTACGCAGAATACGTAAACTCCATATTTCTTAGTCTGTACCTTGGAATCAATTCATCATTAGGTTTTGCATATATGCGGTATTTCAAATAAACTCCACAGACTTTGACGCTGATGCCTTTCGATTTTGATGCAGATTTTTTTGTATTACCGTACTCGAAAGGAGGACACATAAATTTATTGAGATGTTTTCAGCTATCCTTACACAGAATACGTCAAATCCATTTTTCTCAGCCTGTACCTTGGAATCATTACGTCCTACCATCAAAAATTATATACAAACCAAATCGCATCACCTTCGACCATTCATGTGGACGAGAGAAACAAACTTGACGAAGAAACATATCTATAATATTGAACTAGTATATTCTTTGCCTCTTCTTTCAAGCTCGACAGACTAGCTCACGGCTTCGCCTAATCCTGCGCCGGACTCATTCTTGTCTCTCACCTTCTTTTCCATTAATATTACGGTTGGCTCCATTGGGGCGACATTTTTTCAAGCATTGATTTTCCGGAGTATGTTGTTCTTCAACATCTACGCCAATTTTTGTGTCAATTTGACGAAATACTTTTACTCTGTACCTACTAAAATGAATTAGTTCCGCATCCAGAGTCCCTCTCATCATCCAATAGCTTGCAGTATTAAGATCGAACTACTGTACGAATATTCAGTCGATATAGTAAGCGGTCTTGTACGGTTTTCGAAAAAATGAGTTCCAAAGGTATCGGACCTCAGTGGCTGTGCTTTACAACCCTGTAACTTCGTGCATTATATGCAGCCTGAAAAAGTATGTGCATAACTTCCTCAGCCTAGTTTTTCCCAAGGAATAGCCCTCGCGCGTAGATTCCACGATTTTCGGTCCACCGGCGCATGTAGCGCTTTGTTTAGTTCGGATACCACACGAATAGTTTTCGTATCTACTTGAACGAGTCAGTACCGTGGCACAGAAAATTTGAAATTTGATTCTCATTCTCGATATTTTCAAGTTGTAGCGAAATCCTCTCGGACTTTTATTTTTACAATAAAATAGAGTAATAATATGCATTATAAAAGTAAAAAAGTTTAATTATAGAATCAAAAAATGTTTAATTCAAAAAGTAACAGTTAGAACAGAATCACCGATATATCCTGTCTTGGACATTTGTTCTACGCTTTGGTCTCGAAAATTCTCAATAATTCAATTTTTTTCATTAACCGATGTATATGTATATTTGTTGCTATACTACATATTTATTACATTTTCGAGATATAATATCATTTTGGTTCCATGATCTGCGTTTCTTCTTCAGAGTTTTCAGCTGATAAATGTTGGCAGTCATTATCTCGCATCCCAGTATGAAATTCAATTCAGGTTAGGATGACTTTACCCGATCGGTAAAGCCATGATCGTTCTATAATGTAGGCATTTAGTTCAGGCTAATTTGAATTTGAAAACGAGAATTAGTTATGGAGAAGCATACGTCAACTAGGGAACAACGGCGATTATAAAACAGCGTATTTGTCCATTTTGTTGACGTATGAAAGGTGAAAGTGTGAAAATGAATGAGGCCGGTGATGGCATCGGTTAAACGAACGAATATGAATGCGATCTTGTATAGTATCGCTGCAAAGTCCAAACATGCTCATTCGGACAGATACTTTATTGAGCCTCCAGTGGTAACTAATGAGTTTGAATAAATAGTAACCATCGCAGGGTGGCCATTAACATTGAAATTTGAAATTCTCTTACCGGCAGAATTAACGATTTTCCCTGACCATTAGGTATCTATGTAATAGAGGTTGTAGACATGAATGAGAAAAAGTAATGGGGAATTTTCATAAAGGAAATTCCTTCTACGGACCTAAAATTCTAGTTTCACAATCCCTCTCCCAACTAATCCCCAACTATTCGAGACTCGATAAATTTCCTGATATCGCCAAGTTCTCCAGGTGGTTTCGTAGCCACCATTAGCATTGAGTATTTCATGGTAACCATTAAATTAATGGTAAACATTACAGGAGCTAGTTTTGAATGCAACTTTCAATTCAATTCAATTTTACCGTGTCTAGAATTGCTATGCTGATGATGCATATAACTTCCCCTGGAACATGGCGCAGTACCAAGTTCAGGTCATACGAGGAATATGCCGGATGAGGTTCACACTCGTTTAACAAAAGAAAAGAAACGCGTTTTCGAATACGGTAACTATCATTGCTCGAAGATGGCTCAAGGAGGTTTCGGACCTAAGTTTCACAATATCGTTACATGGGCTTCGAGAGAATGTACCGTGATCAGAATGGCATGAAGAATTTCTAAAGTAGCACCATTTAATTCAGCACACTTTTTAGCACATTTAAATCAGTTCTTCACTTTTCGGAAAATGAATAATACATACATATGGGATATATTCGAAAATTACATCACATCACTGCGCGCTGCGAGCATCTCACAAAATATTTGTACTATAGAAATGTTGTTTCAACCACTTATCTTCCATGAATCGAGTGTCAACTCATTGATGGATATATTAAACATAATATTTCAGATGTTTTGCGCAACATATTATTTTTTTTATTCAGCAAACTCACAACCCGTAGTCAAAGCAGATTACCGCATACTTCAAAGTTATAAAATACCGAAGACTCTTCAAACTGTCACGAAAGCCATAATTTTTAATACAAATAGAAGTTCGCGACGTTCTTGAAGAAAATATTATTCTTCTTCATTGGAACGATTGATTTTTAGTAATTTAGTAATTCGGTAAATCTGAAACGCTGGTTATATCATCTCTTCCAGATGCTGTATCGAATTCTCGATCAAAAACCCGGATATGCGAAACGAATTGTATTAATGTTGTAAAAACTGATTCAGCACTCCAAAGAAATTGGCTCTTGCACAGTTCTGGATGGAGGCAGCAGCAAACTGGCACAGTGGAGTGTGCTTAACAGAGGATGCAGAAGAGAGTCAATATAGTCACCTGTCATCTGTGACACAAACTTCGACTAAAATTGAAATTATTTCTATAGTATATCAGTTTATCTACCAATAATTTCCTGTGTTCGTATTAGCCGAAATGACCTAAGCATCTGACACTATATCTCAATTGTCAATCATCACTCAGGGACGAGCGTCGCTCAGAAGCCAATCTAGCTACGAAACACGACAAAAGAGAAGGGACTTCTTTCTCTCTTCTTGCCTGAACAGCGTGGGCAAGAAGATCGACGAAACGACTTCAACATTTTTCCTGTACCTACCCCTTCGGATAACATTTCTTTTTCGCAATAAGAACGATTATTCGCTGAATTTGGGAGAATTGCGACTGATTTTGAATTACAATAGGTACATGTAAAATTATAAAGACTTTTGTCGAATAATTGAGTTTTTTTGTTTATATCTCTATTAGTTGAAAAACGTATCCTATGAACGGTGCAATCGTCGTGGTCCATTTTTCTTCTGGTAGGTCAACAAAAACAATGAACTACCTTCTTACGAGTACAAATTTTGATGTACCGGAACATAGGACCCAAAAATTTGGTTCTAACTAGAATAGTGTTGAGTGGGCAACGCCAATGGAGCCAAATCTTCAATGGGAAAAGCCACTAAGCAACCTATTTTTCCCTTGAAGTATAACGACCCTTACTTATAAAACCCTGAAGAGGTTTCCCCCCAAAAAAAACTGAAAATTGACATTTTTACGTATTTTTTTGTAAAAGAGTGCATTTTTTCGCGCAGCTTCGACTTCTAGCACGTTTTTCAATAGCTCAATTTTAGTTTTCCAAAAATCCAACTATGTGGCTTTAAAGTTTAATTAATTTGCTACAAAAAACATCTCAACATTTTTTCCAAAAAAGTGCATAATTGCCGAGATATTCGAAGCTGAAAATAACTTAGGGTCAAATTGACCCAATGTGCATTTTAAGATTCGCTCAAAATGAGGGATGGGAGCTAGAACACTACACTAAGGCTTGAGGGGTACGCTTAACTGTATTACCCGCAATTTTTCTTCTGACTCTTTTATTCAAGTTATTTAATTTCATCAATTAATTGTTAGAAATCAATTTACATTGTCAAACAAAACATCCGTTCGGAAAGGCAATAATTAAGGTATAAATTGAGTGAAATATATCATCGTGACCGAATAGAATGTATGTATGTATAGTCGCAAATTCTTAACTCTTCGTGGTCACACCTCCGATTTCAATCATTCTCAGTCAAATTGACCCGAGCCATTTTCAAACGGTTGCCGCGTGAAAACTATCAGTCCGATCGGCGCCGAAAAAATACTGAAAAATACTTTGAACATTCTAGAAGATGCAGCAGAAGTCGGTATATCAAAATTCAAATGGCAACATATTGAAAAAAAAACGTAAACAGGTCAATGCGCAGGAAGGACACTTTTTCACTCAAAAAATCATAACTTTTTGAATTTTCAATATTTTTCAGTGAAATTATATGGGGGATACTCGTAAGATGTGGTTATTTCAGGAAAAAAATAGTGGCATAATGTATGTTTCACAAAAGGTATTGGTAATTCAATTCCCAAACGGGCAAAACCTAGCCTCGAACTACTACAAGATGTCATGTATTTACTTGTAAAATTTAAGCTCGAGTCATTCTGACCCGTGGTGACCAGGATGGATTAATCGGATAGGTCAGTGAGAAAACAATGAATGTTTTGCCAAACGTTTCGTTTATAAATTGGGTAGTGAGTCATGTAGTACGTTGTCTGAGCTGAATACGTTAACAGTACGGTAACCTAAGTGTAAATTGTACAGAGAGAAAGGATATGTTGAACGAAATTAAAAATATCTGACTGACCAAGATCCGGTGAATAAATATGGCGAGATAAATGTAGTTCTCTTGATTCGATTGAGGAATCAGATCGTAACGTTTTCAGGAAACATGAGGTGTCGGGAAATTTTGTGTAATGCAAGCCGATGTAACAGTAAAAATGTGTGAAAAAATTGTCACTGTATAGTAGGGTGGACGTTAAATACCATCTTGAGAAGTGAAGCCCCCACAGTTTATAGACAAAAAATCGAAAGAAATTTTGCCCCCAGTGCGAGGTTTTTAAAATGAAATTAACCCGTGCCGGTAAGGTCGCAAAGTTTCCCATGTAATACACATGCACTTTTACGAATCTCAATTCAAAAATTCACTGTGAAGCTAATTTTAATTCGAAAAATTCTAAACTATGTGAAAGTATCAGGTATGTGTATTACTACACGGAGAAAAATCGAGGATGTCATACCGTTGAATCTGCTCATGATTCCACTTCAAACTAAAATTCTCTTTATCGATTTTACGACCTAAAATTCTGATTTTCAGTAAGTATTACTTACTTACGGTATGATATCCTCGATTTTTCTCCATGTAGTAGTACACATACCTGATACTTTCACATAGTTGAGAATTTTTTGAATTAAAATTAGCCTCACAGTGAATTTTTGAATTGCGATCCGTGAAAATGGGTTTAAATTACCGGCACGGGTTAATTTCATTTTAAAAACCTCGCATTGGGGCCAAAATTTTTCCTAATTTTTGTCTATAAACTCTGGGGCTTTACTCCTCAAGATGGTATTTAACGTCCACCCTTACTGTATAGTCTCCGGAATGATGGACACCGTAACTGCGTGATTTTATGTGGCCATCATAGTAATTTTAACGCCGATACATATTTCAGTCTATTCTAGATACTATCATATCGACATTACCAGGTACACATATTGCGAGGTACAACTTCGCGAATAATGAACATTCAAAGTGTTCTGACAAAGTAACACGGCACTGTAACGCCCGATTTGGTATGGAAAATCAATTTCTCCGATGAGATATTTGGCCCAAACAGAAATTATCGAGTGGCAGGCATCTGATCTACTGGATTATGAATGAATTATTTCAATTAAATCGGTCTTCGATGTGTTCTTACTTCCCAATCAAGCCCATAATGGAATCTGGGATCCTTCCTGGCAAGCGGCCCTAGGGCATTTGACTTGCCGAAAACGTTACAAACGCTCTCCACGATAAGTAGCTGCTACATTAAAGCAGTGACTCAATTCTACGTGTGTCTTTCGACTTTGTTAACATCATCTCATGATGTCAATTAATTTACGGCCATGCTATCAATGCTAATGTGAACGAATCAACTTATCTAATTATACGCTCGTTCGGTACGTGGCTCATACATATGTATATAGGTATACATAATTCTATTCCTTGTGGCGAGCGTTGTACATTAAAACGTCAATTTTCTGAATGATTTGGATCATCCGAATGTTCGGTTATCCGAAAATGTCGTCACATTGTGTGAATCAGAGTTCTCTTCCCTCTACGGAATATTGCTATTCGATTTAGCGAATGGTACCCAGTCCCAATTATTTCAGGTAATCAACGCTCTATTGTAGGCTGTCAAACTTATTTTATTTTGAATAATTATCTCAATTACTGAATAATTGATCTTTCACCGCCCTATGTTAATTATATATATTTATACAAATATCATGTCACATACGACCGACCCTCATCGAAATGGGATTCTAAATGCCTTTTATCTTTTCATTGTCATTTAAATAAGATCGGTAACCACAATTTAGTTTCGACACTTTTTTAAATTGTACAAACCACAGAATATCTGTCCAGCTACTTTTCTCTTATCTTTCCATGCTCGTTGTCGTGAGTACTACTCCGTATTTCCTTTTTCTATCTGATAGATCTGACGTACTGTTATATCAAACCTTCCATGTTATCTCGATTAAGAAATGTATCGTCTCTATTACTTTATCTTATCTATTACCAAAACATTTTTATCCTACATTATGTAGCTTTCGTGTAAACCAGGAAGAAAATGTTCCTTGTTATCTCATACGAATGAATTCCTGCTTACTCGTGTACCACACTGTGGGTTTGAAATAAGATAATTATATAGATGACACTTATCTCAATATCGACACAAATTAAACCTAGCAGTCAGCTTTTCATAATCTTATACGATTCAGTTTAGAAAGAAGTAAAATGAACCTTTATCGTCACAATTAATAAAATAGGCGATTATTAGGTACTATAACCTTCATTCATTCAAGCGTGAACAAATGAAAAACCTTCTAAGCTATTTAGGTACCCCCTGACGCGCTATGCACTTTCACGAGATTGAGACGTAATTTTAATTACCAATTTTCCAGACGTAATCCTAATTATGCCTTTTTTTACGATGGGAGTTCCACAAAGAAAGTTGATCTTTGCAACACGAGAATGTACTACATACTCATGTATTGACAGCATATTCTGCTGAAACCATGCATCGCACATATTTTTGCAATCCCGAGCATATACGGGACAGTTTTCCAAATGAAAGTTGTGTATGGTCAAGCGAGTATACTCAGAAGTTATAAAATATTCAGATTATTTATATCTAGGCAACGAGTCTAAGCGACGACGAGTGCCTATTTTAAGAGCGAATAACTTATGACTTGTTCATTGTAATGATAATTAATTTCGAAAGTATTACGTTCGGTTCAGTCTCCCTTACAATTTCTGTCTGAAAACAGATGGGATTACATCCGAAATGAGTACCTATATACTGTATGAATTTTTTGTATGTCTCTTGAAGCCGGAGCATGTGAAAAAAGGTAGCTCTTCGTCAAGAAAAATACTTGAGACGTCATGCTCCGTATCTATGAATGTATAACTATTAACTTTAGGCATAGTGTTATAAAACCATGCCAAATCAATGCTGGCCTAAGAATATACATATATATATATATATATATATATGTATGTATACCTAGTTCCAGTAAACATCAACTGCTCTTTATCGTCGAGACGAAACTGCGAGTCCTTATATCCCCATCCATTCCATTTGAGTAAGTTTTGCCTGCAACCAATAAACCAAACAATGAAATGGATTAGATAGAAGTTACCATTTGGGAAAAGCACGCGCGCACGTGATTCGTGAATTCTATCCCAATCGGTCAATAATTTCGCCCGTACTCCGCGGACATTAAATTCTATTTTAACATCTCATAGCTACTACACTAATCGTCCTCGTTACTGCGGAGTATGTTTGAAATATATATACACACAGCTACTAATTGTAATGTAAGTGTGTTTCCTATTCATCTGTTAATACTTTCAAGAAACCCGCTGTTTCCTCATTATATTTTATTACCGACTCGGTTTCAACAAAACCGACAAATATCACTTGCAGGTTTCCGTTTGTGATGTCGTGTTATCAGCATAAATATATTTAACACTGCGCGTTTGTTATAATATGTAATAGTCGATAAAATGCTCAATTATATGCATGTGTGTATAAATATGAAAATATTAATAATATTTCGTGAATTTGAAGCCAATTGGTGAATGCTAGCTTATGGAAAATTCAAAATCCAACATTTTACTCAGTCCCGATGAAAATACACAATTATGAATAATTTACCAATTATTAGTACATACATGTGCTTTTTTTCAAATTGCATACTAAATGCAAACGAAACGTGTGACAGTAAGATATTCGCGATCATTCATCACCGCTGACAAGATAAAGAGAATATAGCGATGAATGATGATAGCTGTGTTCATCGCGTCAACAAGTGAAATGCTGAAGGGATTAACTCGTTACATACATGTGATGATTCTCCTATCTCAAAGATATACAAATGAATACGATATTGCATAATACATTTTTCATATATTGTACATTAATATAGAAATGTTTTCAATGTGGTGGACAAGTTTTGCCGTTTAGTCATGAAATTCCGTCAGTAAACTACCAAAATTATATGAGGTTGGAGCTCTTATCGTTGATGAAAGAGAATATTCAGAAGGAAAATTCCTTATGTCAGGTCTCGAAAGTTTTTAGAATTGAAAAATACGCGGTATGCCTTATGTTCGATTCAATCCGGAAAGTGATGCACCGTATTTTGTTGTTCTTCAAACGTTGGAGTCCTTGTATGGAGAAGTTCAACCTTACGGACTTATCGAGTTGCAGGGCGATGTTTTCTCGCTCAGATTGTGATGTTCATACTACCGGCGAATGCGCGTACCGTATACCGCATGTAAAGTATTATTCACAACTTACTTATCTTCGTCCGATAATAGTACAGAACTTGGTTGTAGTCCAGACGCATGTAACGTTGGATTCTATTGCAAGTGTTCACAATAGATTAGCGTAGTTATTGTACTACAATTTACAGCAAACACTGAACCCATGCAATGAAATCCAATATTACAAACCTCTGCTCTGCAACAGAGTTTCGCACTACCACCGCGATAACGTAAGTCGATTATAAATGGACCTTATCACGCAACGTGATAAATGATGAACGATATCTTTGCCTTCGACATAGCGTATAGCTTCTGTTATAACGTTATATTAAAATTGAATGGGTAATATGTCAAATTGGTGAGTCATGTAGGCGTGGCTTCGTGCTTTCTGCCTATCAGTAATTGTAAAAAGTATTATAAAGTACGTGGCTGGAGATTATATCTTATTATATAGTCTCGGCCGTGCAACTAGATTCTCGCCGCAAGCGAAAGGTGAATCATTTCCTCAATCCGAATTCGTGACAATGATCTATAGCTGAATATCCGATAGATACGAAGAAAAACAACTCACCTGTGTTTCGGAATCGTGGGTTTGACCACCGTCGGAGCGTCAATATTTATCGACATATTCCGGCCGGCGTCCGTCCGATTCGGCACTATCTCTCGTTGTTTATATTCGACCGAGTCCACGATTTTTGTCACGTTTGTTAAATTTTCCGGCGTAAAACCTAACCTAGCGCGCCCCGACATGATCATTCTCCTACTGGCGTGGTATACCGCACAACGTCGCGTATTCGACGTGTTCCCCAAGAAACCAAATTTAAATCGATAATGTCGCACCCCCCGCTCTGCCTCACTCGCGCAGCTGCATGCTATCGCCAACCAATCACGACCCGCTGTTGCTTCCCGCTTTTTGACAAACTTGACGCGAACCGATGGCTTAATATTTTATAGCAAATTATGCAAATTTGTAGTTCTAATCATTGAGCAAAAAAAGATTATTTTACGCGAGAATTATCTACACGCCATGCAAGTGAAATCAAACGGTACGATTTTATCCTTTATAAATAAATAGGATGCAAATTTTAAATTGGTAATGATTAATTTATTTATTTTCACTATATCTGATCATAACGAAATTTGTATTCGTTGAAATGAATATTTACGCGATTCCGCGAATAACCACTGCACGTTATTCTTTGTTAACTTTCGAGGGCTATTCTTGTTTATGAACTGTGCGTATCGTTGGACTTGTTGAACCGGAGAATTGCGAGAATAAGCGGATAACAGCGGTGTTCGGTTTCGTAGGCGTGTTCAAAGCGCGAGCACAGCGACGTGTCTTCGTTGATCAAATGATCGTCTGCTGTTTCTCTCACTCATAGTGTGTATAAGATCCGTAAAATAACTGGGGCAAGGATATGGGCTACACGTAACAAACAGCAATGTATACGTATAATGCAGCTTTGCAGATAATGTAGCATAGCGGATGTATCATTGCCATATCAATAAATATTTAAACTAAAAGCTTCGGGATGGCTCGACGAATTTTAATGCCAATGCAATATTATATAGATTTCATAGAATGATGATTAAAGTCCCATAAAACCCCTAGTAGATACGCTACTGTCTGCGGTATTCGCAAGGAACAATGGGAATAATACCTATGTGTGAATGGACCGCACTTGCAACACCATATCAGAGACAAGTGTTGAAACACACCGAACTATACCCACGTGGAACGCTACCCGCATAGTTACCGTAACGTGCCGAGAGAGATAATAACAAGAGATGGCCAGGGAGTCACTCTGTCTCTTTCTGCCTTACGCACTGGTTGATTGGAGGCAACAATTATAATTTGTAGATAGTACTGATAATCTACCGTGTAATCTAGTACGCTTGAGCCCAGCCATGCCAGCGTGCCAATTAGGGTATAGTTTAGTGTAAAAATCATTCCTTTTCCAATAACAATTGTTGTCGAAATGAAGGAATCGTAACTGCGCTGAACTTTAGCAGTCCAGCTTTCTCCCACGAGATTGGCATCATACCAATGTCGACCACCATAAATAGAATATATGTATACAGAGCACGTGACAGTGCAGCAGGAACGTACATAGTTAAGGAAGTAGGTAGACTAAGCGGTTCTGGCTCATTACCGGGATCTATCCTACCGACAATTCTCTCGGTCGGTATGAACGCCGAAAATTTACACATCATCAACCCCCCTATCAATCAATTGATCGATCCCTCCATGAAACATAACATGAAAATCATCATTGAAATCTGCATTATCGACATAGGTAGCATATTGTATTCCAACAATGGGTGCGTTCCGAAATTAACTTAACGGGCTGCGCAGCAGCAAAACGCGTTCTGAAATCTGCTGCAGTAAGCGGCAGATAGCTAGCACGCGAGCTAAATATTCTTGTACACCCCTGAATTTAGCTGCTGGACCGGCTGTTGACGCCGCACGTTATCTCGTGGGGGAATTCGCAGCGACGCACCACGTGTTGCATACAGGGCCGAATTTAAGGGGGGAGCAACAGGGGCTGAAGCCCCGGGGCCTCCACAATATAAATTTGTAGGTAAAATTTCCTGACGAATGGTATGCAAAATTTGAAGAAAAAAAAAATCACTAGAGTTTGTGAAGCATTTTTTCGTTTTTTTCTTTCAATCATTCAAAGCGTATTTCTGTTAAAATTAATGGAAAATGCCAATCCCGATGAATCCTTTATTGCATGTGCATCGATGATAGAATGTATGTTCCAAATCCGGTTAAGTAATTTTCTGCCGTTTCTGCAAACATTCTGCCTGTCTTTGCCCGTAAAAAATAATTAGGGGCCTCCACACCTTTAAATCGGCCCTGGTTGCACAGCACATCGCTATTACCCACATATGCAGCATTGTGCTCTCAACCAGCTGAATGATCGCTCCAGTACGAACTGATTACCACGTTTCTCAAAATATTTATTGTGATTCCAACGAAATGTCATCTGTGGCAACCGCCGGTGTAAAATTAGAGATAATCGATCCAATCTCAGGAATCAAATATATTCTTTTGATTCGCGAACGTGACATGGAACAAGCATTAAAGGTGAAAGTTGTTATAAATATGAAAATCGTAGTAATTAGTATACGTATAATGTAAGAATAATGAATTTTTTGGATTCAGAAGATTCTACAAGTTCTGGTAAAACTGTGGCTATTATCAGTCGAGACTTTCGTAAAAATTAATGGTTTTAATTTTGTCATTGGTGTTGCTGCACTGCTGGCCGCGCCAAAGCGTTTCAATATCGAGTGGGCAGAGTGGGGGTAACTTCATAGTGTAGCAACTGCTGCAATTGCGGAAGGGTCGTTGTGTGCACAACCTGAGCTGCTGGATGAAGCACCATGTAGCTCATTTCGGAACGCACCCAATGTATCTAATATACAAGATGAATTTCTAACGTCTGTCTACCCAGAGTCGTGTTGAGGTGGCCGGGAGTCGAAATCAGCAATTGTTTTACTGGTTACCGAATCCTTGACCGGCTGTCTAGTAACAAAAAATTGCTACAGTGGCTGTACTACTATGACTGCAGCAGTAACGCAGTTTTCTGTTCGGACACTTTGCCCAGCATTACGCGCATCGACCCAAAGTAGGTGGAGTGAACTGGGAACGGCCGCTGCGTAGGTTGACAACGGTGTATGTATTATGTCGATTATGCGGATTTCAATTGATGCGTCATGCAATCATCGAGCTGGTTGAGAGCACAATGCTGCATATGTGGGTAATGCGGATTTCCATGATATGTTTCATAAGGATCGAAAAAGTGATCGATTTATGTCGATAATGCAGATTTCAATGCGGGGGGTGGAGTGGTCGATAGGGCGGTTGATGATCTGGAAATTTGAGGGGTCGTACCGACCGAGAGCGCTGTCGGTAGCGTAGATCCCGATGATGACCTAGAATTATACCGTGACGTCGCAGAGTCAACTGCACAGTGCACACTGGCTGCAGTAGACTGGTGCATGTTTTCGGAACGCGGTCGCCGGAACACCCTATCTTCTCTATCTTCTCAAAGTCAAACTACACCAAACATGCAATGGCAAAGCTAACAGGCGGTCAGCGCGGGATCCCCCCGGACCCGGTTCGTGATGTGTCCTCACAGCTCGATATTCTTACTGCATTGTAGCGCCGTCGCAACGCTACGAAGAAGACTAAACAGCACATCGTTATTATGGGCTCAAGTTGATAGGTACGGCGATTAATTAGTGGCCGTTTGAAGAGGGGCGGGCATACTTGTGGATTTCAGTTTTTTCCTATAGAACTGTAATAAAACTACAGGCGTTGACTGAAGATGCATAAAGGCGGTTCACCTAATGGGGAAACGCGAGCCGGGAAAGTAGGCTTGAAGTGGGCTTGAAGATTAAACAATGCCTGAAGTTACCGACCGAAATGGCATTGCCATATATCGCACGCTATAACATACCGCAATGGTGTCTCGGTCGGTAAATTACGGGCAACCTATTATTTGTTTCTACCCCGCATTTTTTGTACTAACCCTGAAATGGAAACGGTCTGTTTTTCCAAGCTTGTGACTTGTTAAAGATTTGTCGACACTGATGGCGCTACATCGGTAACGTGACGAAGTCGGGTGAAAGTTCCATTCCCGTCTTACAGCGAGTAAGGAATTGGAGAAGGCGAACATCATCGCTTGTCCAATGTATTTTTTTGTTTGAATCCCCGGAAAATTTGGATATTACCCTAACATTTTCAATTTAAACCTGTCTTAAAAAACATCGTTACGAAACTTTTGAAATCCAGAGGTCAAACGCTGGCCAATATCTTTGCTTCTGGATTTATTAATAGTTCTCTATCCCTCTCCCTTCCTTTGAATGGTTATCGGACGCTTTCTAAAATCCAGTATACCACTTATTTGTAATTTGACGGTCAGCGCGGGCAGTGCTCGAAAGTACGTGATTCTAGATTAGTCCGCCAGTATTCGCCTCATGTTAGATACGGTGTATAGTTAGACAACAGAACCTGAAGGCATAAACCCGTCACGCACCTCGTATTCAATGGCTGTGGCTGGTTATGAGCTGTTGGGCAATCCGTCAAAAGTGTTTGCAAGCAGATTAATTGCCTCGATTAGAACCTGCATTCACCTTTCGCATATTTCAGCAAATTCTAAATAGATTATAAATTATTCTTACGAATAAACCGGAAATGTCGGTAAAAATTTCTTCGCAAATAAAACTTTAAATGTATGTCAAAATCGGAGCATATCGCGCAGCAAGTTGACCGTCGCGATGGGAAGACGGAACATTTCTTTTCTATCCTGTACGAATCAGAAGGACATTAGCTGCAAAGGCGACTTGTAGCGATGGAAAAATGACGTAGACAAGGACATCAAGGACAAGCGCTAAGAAATGCTGATCCTTTGGTGGCTCTTGGGACTTGTCTGCGGGAGTATCCCGACCCTCAACGCTCACCCTGTACCCTCGCTGCTCGCTTCTGGTATATTTTGCGTCACTATCATTTCCGACCCAACCCACATCCATGCTTTTGTTGTCACTGTTATTTGATTATCTTCAATTCTCGTATATTACGAAAAAAAATTCGAATTTCTACATATCTGCTTTTCCGGGCTTGAACCTTGCGAACGGAAAATTAATCATTGCATACAAATCTCCTTGTACAACACCATTGGTAATTGTACCATTTGTCTGTACACAGGGCCTCACGGTGCCGCAGCTGAACCTTACCTGTCAGGATGGCTGAAATATATGCTTGGCTTGATCACCGTTGTTGTTGTTACGTTCACAATAATTGGATGTCTGTGCTGTAAGAGGCATCGTCATCCCAAGGGCTTTCAGGTATAATATATTATCCACCACCTTCATCTTGTGTGATTGCTTCAAATTTTGTGCTTGTATCGATAAGATTGTCCGACATTGAAATCGAATAAGGTGCAAGTCAGCTTGACTTCGATAGATCGATTGAGTAGTCAAACATAAATTTGACGCCGATGCACTCCTGGCACTCAACATTCAGGGATATGTTTGATTAAACATGAACTGGATCGTTTGTGACATAAGACATACTAGGTTTTTTAATTAAAGTTTTTAGCCAATGAAGAACAGGTTTGTTAGGGTCCGTTGATCGAAGAACACCTTAGTGTTACAGGACAGTGTTTTTAATCATAAACGGGATCTCCATTATATTTGGAATGTTGGATGATGTATAAGTTCGAAAGCTGGAGCTAAGGTTCAGCAAACCAAAGAAGTGTAATTTTGTCAGATAGCGAATTTATGCTGTATTCATTCATTTCTAACCGAGGTGTACTGTGCGGCTCATGAATCGCATTGCGTGTCGTCCGTTTTGCCAAGATTTATGTTTTATGTAAAGATATGTCTGTTGATCTGGGAGCGTGGAGAGATTCGAAAAGAAATTGAGTGTTCTGTGCATTTGAGCTCTTTCGAACAGAAAAGTTGGGACCATACTCAAGGATGCTTGTAAGATGAAATTATTACGTGCTGTCCGTGGTAACCAGTGCTTGTTATTGAAACTGAAGAATCATGAGGAATCATCAATTGTCGGTAAGTTATAATTCTCCATTTTTTCTGGTAATATGTCAATGCCAATTTCAAGTATTGTAAAAATTGCTGGTAAATAGTGGATCTGAACCTACTGCATAGTTATGACTGTGTATACGCTGTGTTGTCAACTTTGTTTCTGTCTTTGAAGGTGCAGAGTATCAATCAACAGCCCAGATGCTTGCTGATGTTGGACACATATCATTGTACAGGCGTTATTTCACCCCAACTTGACGTGCTGCTAGAGTCTGACATTTCTAATGCTCCCTATTTTTTATGTACATGTACCAAAGGTACGACTACTCATACAATCCCTTTTGGCGATTAGTCTGATTGTTCCAAAGGGACAGAATATTGAAATTTCCAAGTTTTCGTTGAGAAGAAGTTTTCAAACGCATATAACTTGGAATCTGTCAATCCTATCGGAAAAATCATTACGTTAAGATTTCTCGTTCTCTTAATGTACTATTCGAAAATACTAATACAGACTAATCGCCAAAGCCAAACGGGATGGTATGAGTAATTGTATCTTTCGGTACAATATGTAAGAAAAAATTGTGAGCTATTGGAATGGTCGAAATCAAGGCCGGGCATTTAAAGTTTTACAGAGCAATAGCACTCAAACCATGAGTGATACCTAAGAAAGGTTCAGATGAAAGTCGTATTGCTTGAGAAGGCCGTCAAGATTACAATGGTCGCGTATGTCGTCCTTCTCGAACAATACAACTTTCATCTGAAACTTTTTTAGGTATCACCAATAGTTTGAGTGCGATTACTCTGTAACACTTCAAATGCATAGGGCGGGGCATATTTCAAGCTCTGTAAGCTAATTTAGATTTTATGTTCGACGATATTTCAAAATCTTCGTTCTTTGATAATCAATCTCCTGTAATTTTGAAAAATAAATAAAGTGAGTCAAGCTGTTGTACTATTTAGACCTACGCGCTGTCTGTAGAATTCCGTAATGTGGTTTACCACTATGTATACTACTAAATCGACAGATACTGTGAAAAATTAATTTCGATAGGACCATAAGGTCATGAAACACCGTCTATCCGGAAATATCGAACTGACGAATAGCCGGAAATTGAAAAATGCAAACTCTTGGCACAAATCGCTTTAGAGTATGGAAACATTGCAAATTTATATCTCAAACAGTACTGAAACATGGAAAAAAATTACGGATCGACGAACACAGTAGATTTGCCAGCCATTTGTCGCCAAGTCATTGTGTATGGTAGTATAAAATAAATTTCATGTCATACTGATGATGAATATACTATGTGTAGAAATTCCATGGTATGCAATCGATTGGTCTAACATTATCGAATATCTAATTTTTCGCAAGTCAACTCCAACATTACGATATAGCCTAGTTCGATCGGTTTTTCATACTTCCCACTATCTATGTGAGTTATTCTGTTTAATACGTACAATCGACAGTGCTACACATTTTCTATTTTTAACTAGAAGTAGTCACAACGTTGGCACTCCCACAATCAGCAGTGCCGGTAGATATTCGAGTATCTACGATGCGATAGCTAATATCTACGCTTACATAGTAATCAAAGCCCATGGAAATGATATGATGAAAATATACAAAAGCTAATTCGGGTGCTAATTTTCGGGCTTCTTCATCTTGATAAATGAAGACCTTATTTATCATAACTTGTATAGTATATTGAATATAGTTGCATTGGAAGCATATGTATACATATACATATATATTTGTTTCAATTATAGGCAACAGAAGAGAAATTGAATCAGGTAATTTCCCAAGAATGCATACAGTCACATATAGATAATATAGCATAACTATGATGCTTGGAAGAACGAAAGTATATGTCAAAAAGTTGCATTTATAAATAATTCTAAGAACTGCTACCGCATTCTTCAAAAAGTTCACATTATTGGCCTATACTTGTCAACCGATGGTCGTAGATATGATGTGTACATACATAGTTGTATGCCTTTTAGTGTTTTAGAAATAAATTAAACCCAAATAAATTCTTATAAAATTTCTTGCTAAAAGTCTGTAATTTTCAGGAATGTCTTCTTTGGTATGACAATAGAATTGCCATGACAAATCTTATCGTGAGATTGCTCTTAGTTTCAAGTATAGATCCGTTCCTTTCTAAATCAGCCTCACTGCATGAGTTTCTATTGATTCTTACATTCCAAAATGACAATTACTGAAAATTTGTCTATCAATGTAGTACATACGGATAGGTGAAAAATTTTTCATTATCAGTTACTTTATCATTTTGATCCCCATAATTTATGGCGTAAAATAGCAAATGGAACTTTTGATTCTTCTAAACTTTTATTTTGGAGAGGGCTACGAGACCGTGGATAATCCGAAATTCGGTCATTATAATGCCTTCACAGAAATAGACTTGTGTAAAGATACAACTTTGGATTATTTTTCAACAATAGCCCAATATGTCCTCTTCAAAACCTTGTTCAATTTCTTGATTCATCTTCAATAGATCAAGAATGGCGAATTGTCAAGTGAACAACAGTTATTCTGTCGTTCTTAGGGACATTGTTTTGCTCCAGCACACTTTGCTCTACTGTAAATTTATTAAAATCAACTCTAGTAAATACTCAACTCTTCCTTTGATCCTAAGAAACGACTCCAGTCCTATAGGATCAACTTTGGGTTCTTAGAAAGAAAGTAATTGTAGTACATACAGTCAAAATTGCCGGGTCCGCCACCTCGGTGTGCTGTTACGGGGCTTTGATACACGCTAAGATCACCCTAATTCCTATAATATTGTATATTTGTATCAGTGAATGAATTTCACGAAATACAGACTTAGTGACTTATATTCTGGTAAACAGATGCAAGTTGTCGGACTCTGACAAAATCTAGACTCTTGTTTAATGTTTCATCTCAAAAGTCCGACAGCAAATTTCGATATCTATGTGGAACTGACAAGATGAGAAGTTGAGCTCTGAAATCCTGCATGTGCATGCGGAACGGGCACTTAGGCCAAGACTAATAGTGAAGCAAGTTGAGATGGTAGTAAATTTTGAGAAAAATAATCAAATTGCCATTGTGAAATAGCGTCACACAAAATAAAAGCAACGGCAAAAAAGTGCCTACTATTACAGTTGGCATTCATATATATTAGGGTATCTAAAGAAAACTAAACTTAGAACACTAAACGTAGAAAAATGGATTGCCCCAGCTCTTAGAGTTGGGATATAGAACTCATCTTGTGGGAGGATTCTTTTTTGTCTGAAAAACTAACATTTAGAGTGGTGAGAGTCGAAAAAATAGAATGTCATTTTTTTTAGGTACCCTAATATACATAATTAGGGTATATGAGTTGCCCATAGAGCATTTGGTACTAGAGGGAGGGCATGGCCCATCTTTCCTATGCTCAACTCTTGTAGCAATTAGGTAAGACGAAGTACTATGAATTTTAACCATCAACATCTCTTTTTTGTCACGCTAATTTCGTGGTGGAAAGAGATGGACTTGATTGAAATCGGTCGCTTACTGTCTCAATTGGTTTTTTAAATTTAGCGCTGTGCTGCTTCCTTCAGTACTGGATACTCTGAAGAGCAGCTAAAGTTTTTATATTGGGTTATCGACTTTAACCAAAGCAAGTACTTTACGGTTTTACAAATTTAGACATTTTGTACTCAAGGATTTCATTCAGGTACCCACCGATATCAAAATTGGGTACCACCGTCATACCTTAACTGTACATAGGTAAAGCAGGGGTAGTCCATTACCCCAACGGAACTCGTAGAACATTCGATTTTTTTCATGCATTACACTACATCGCATTTCTCAAATGATTTTTTCACTAACTTGGATGCATTTAATCTCAGTACCATATACATCAATCTCTTCCTCATTGTCTAACGAAAATATGGATGTTGTCTTTAAACATTATACTTCAGACAGGATAGCAGGAGCATGCTAACATATATTATCAGGTACCACAGTTCAATCAGCATGAGTATAGTATACCTGAAATGTCTACCCATGTAGGATTAAAAAAATGACTGCTACTGAGCAGTAGTATCGAATGCTCTTCAACCGCTATGAATTGATGAATAGTCATAATGTTGGAACCGTAATATTGTTATAGGAATTCAAGGATGGACATACATCTGGCTGCGATCTGACATTCGAAAATCCCGTAAGCGGTCTAGAACTAGAAGTACCCCAGGCCGGATCACGACTGGAACGTATTTCTTTTGAGCCTTTACCTCTTGATTGTCTCGCTTCTCCAACCAACAATTATTCTACTCCAAAACCGAAATTACCACATTCTACTCCTCTCACCTTAGATCAGAACTGGTCAGTGCCAGTTGATCTGTGCAATGAATGGTTTGACTCCTCCAGTCACATACCTAGAGAGAAATTGAAATACCTGAGAGAGATTGGACATGGCTGGTTTGGTAAGGTTGTTGAAGGACGGGTGGACTTGGAAAGTACCAACAGCACGGAAAATTTTGTACAAAATAAAGGTGTTATTGTTAGAATCCTCACGGAAGAAGCTACAAGTCAAGAAAAATCATGGTTCCTTCGCGAAGCAATACCCTATTTAAAGCTACGACATCGAAATATCTTATCATTGTTAGGCTCCTGCCTTGAGACCGACCCATATTTACTTCTGTTTGAATCGTGTCCCCGTGGAGATCTCAAAGGGTTTTTGAGATCCAACTGCGACTCTGAGACAAGAGAAGCACTATTGTGTGGAAATATTCCTAAGAGAATGGCCGTGGAAGTCGCCTCAGGACTCGAACACATGCATGCTCATGGACTCGCTCATACAGATCTTGCAGCACGAAATTGCCTTGTGGCATCTGATCTGTCGATTAAATTAGGTGACTATGGAACTAGTATTGAAAAGTATCCAGTCGATTATTATGTTGTCGGTGATCGGGCATTGCCGATCCGATGGGCAGCCCCAGAGAGCTTGAAATGTACCGACACCACCATTGAGACCCTCGAAATCACTGTCAAGGCAAACCTTTGGAGTTATGCTGTCGTTTTGTGGGAAATAGTTACATGGGGCAGAAGACCGTACGATAGCCTATGCGACGAAGAAGTAATTCAGGCCGTGTTGTCCTCTACTGATATTGCTAACCAATCGCTATCCCAATCAAACTGCTCCGAGCTGCTTTTGAAATGTCCGGAAGACTGTCCACAGAATCTTTACCATGTGATGCGTTCATGCTGGACCATAGACCCCAACATGCGTCCGGGCTTGGATCAAGTACGTCAAGTACTTGAGGCTCGAGACTTTGAACTGCGATGGGAAACCCTAAGACCAAACACACTGCAAGAGCAGGGAAAAAGCGCTAGCCTTTTTAACTTACACGGCAGCATTGATTCCGACGGTTGGATTAGTCCACACCTATCGGATAGTCTTGAATTAACGAATAATAATGACAAAATTTTATCAACATCTTTCCGTTTGGGACCTGAAGAGCCCGTTAAGAATGTTCCGGGAATCAGACCCAATAATACCATACGTGAATCTGACTCAGAAACTGAAGAGGAGAGTTGGTTGGATCGTGTGAAACGTGGAGCTTATACGGAAAAAGTTAGACAGAAATCAAAGTCTGTTGCAGATCTAATGGTTCTCGTTCACATAGATTCTGATTCTGATGCCGACTGGTCTATTGGTATACCGGGACCCGAACAGCCTAAGAAAAGGCTGACTTCTGCTGGAAGTGACAGCAATCTGAAAAGTATTGTTCTTGCGGACGAATTTACTGAAGCTCTGAAAAAACTGCGTAACCCTATGCAAACGCAACTATTCAATCATTCTAGTTTAGAGGATACATCAATTTGTAAACCTGTGGTTGCCTGTGATAATTCTGACACAACAAATGTCCTGACATTAACAACGGATGTCGAACGAAGGCCAATGTTGAGGCTATCGTCTCCAGTTATCCAATTAAATACCAAGTCAAAGAACGAGTCCCCGGCTATTGAAATACCCCACAAATCCGGTGATTATAATAATCTATGTATGTCAGAAGATTCACATAGAACGAATGAGATCTCAGAAGAACTCAAGCTCTCTCCTGACAAGTCTGATATGCTTACACATTTGTCAACACAATCCTCAGATTTTGTCAATCAAGACATGGGCATACATCCTGAAGAGCATATCTTAAGGCTTGTGCCGAAGTCAAATCCATTCCCACCTTTGCTGAGGCTAGTTCCTGATGCAAATAATGCATCAGAGCAATCTCAAATATTAGATATTAGTAGAAAAGGTAAATCAGGAGACGACTCTAATCCTGCGGTCGATTTTCTCATAAATGATGAGGATCAGTGCATGATAGATAACAAACACAAAGAAACACAAGGCCACTCTAATCATTGTGATAAAATATTCGAATGTAAGTATAATGATAAAAAGCAGGAGATTAACGAGGCCGAACAATGCATTATAGATAGCAACAATTCTGCAATAAAGTATTCCAATAATATAGAACAAATAGAAATTAATCCAGTGTTGATTGGGGATTCATTGCAATTGGTGAACTCGTCTATGTTTCAATCAAATCCAAACAAATCCGACACCGAGAGCACGAAGGTGAACAACTCTGACAGCAAGATTCTACAGAATACAGCATCGTCAACAGATTTCAAGGAATTAGGGATAACTACAGGTGTCGAAGAGGAGGTGATTGCGGTCGAAGAACCCCTTGAGAGAGAAAATTTATCTCCAGAAATTATTTCAAATATGTCCTTAGATGCGAATCTACCAACAGTAGTGGCTCTACAACATAATGAAATGCACGAGAGCAATGAATTTATTGGCAACCCGAGTCCCCGAATGCTCGTAACCATTGCTTCTGAACGAAATACCCTATCCCCTAGAGTGTATGCAACTGAAGATTCTCAGAATAATTCTCTGAATGGAAAAGAATTAGAGATAGGAAATAGAGTTGGAGGGCCCGATATTACTGGAAGCGGAGAGGATGCCAAACGATTCTCCACTCCAGATGACGAGCGTAGTTCTGACTCAGGTTTTCGTGATAAAGAATCTTGCGAAGAAGAAGAAAGTCCAGCTGCCTCAGCGCATCCTCTTCATTTATCTTTAATGACAACGGAAGAAGAACACCTGCATGTGATTTCTGAATTAGATGCAATACTAGATGCAGAGTCACCTGGTAATTTCATTGATTTGGACGATATGGAAGAATTGCTTTCGCCTGATTCCATCGAAAGAAAAGTTACCGATTTAGATGATCCAAAGTCTGACGACTATACGGAATCCATGCAGCCTAGAAGCTTAGGTGACAGTGACGGGTGGTACTTACACCGGCGTGAAAAAGATTCGCTGCAACTTCTTCGCTCGAATTCTGATACAAACGCTGATGTGGAAGATAACATCGATAGCTTGGCTTCAGATGTTCAAAGACTCGAATGTCACAACTTAAAAGCGAATATGCAGACTGGAGTGCAGGAATGTTTGGAATCCCCGGAGTCAAATGATATTCTGCGCACCAACGCAGTAGGTGAACATACTGTAGCTGCTGGTTACCAATCGGAGTCCTTAAACAACTTTGGAGGGGAAGCTTCCATAGTTACGGAGGATTTAGAATATGCAGCTGATAAGGAAGGGAACGGATCAACGGAGAGCCTTCATAGTGATAACTCTTACATCTCTTTTGGCCTGGATGAAGAATATGTAGTTGCTATCCGAAAAGAATTGAGTGAAAAATTACCCCATGCTCAAATGCCCGTTGAAGAAGTTCCAGAACCATGTCAGGTCCGAGATCTTGCCGGAGAAGATAAAATGAACATTATGGACCATGAGCCTTGGAATGATGAAGAATCACAAGCTGAACAAGGAAGCGGCGTCGTTGATATATCAATTCGATATAATGTATACAACACACCGCTTAGTCCCATCTTGGAGGAGCGCGAAACATTTAGTATTATTACATCAGAATCTTTAGCTTCTAAAGACTCATACGAAGAATCTCTCGAATCAAAACATTCGGAAAGTCCGAACGACGATGCCGATGAAGATTTATTATTAGTCGATGTTGCGACGAATGAAGCTGTTCTTCTAGAGAGAGATAGAGATCCGTTTACAGAAGTAGAAAAAGAAGATCAGGACACATCTAACGTTGATATGTCTGATGACGAAAATTTCGATTATAGAATTACTATGCCTGACTCAATGCAAGAACCTGCAAAACAATTGCGTGTCGTAAAGGGAGGTAGTGCACCGTTACCAAGTCCCGAAGATGAGTTAAAATGGCAACAGTTGTCTTTATCCTTTCCTCTTCCACTTCAAGATGATCTCATGTCAACAAGTTTTACAACAAAACACGACTGGGATAGTCAGGACGAGGACAATAGCTCGAGTTCCGGAGAGTTCGTTTGGAAGGTATGTCATTTTAATCAGCTGTCTTTTACTTCGTCTCATATAATTCTTCAATAGGGAAGTTGCATATTTTTTTTTTTCCTCTTGTGAATTCGGTGGTAAGGATTGGTGAAAAATCAGCGGGATCAAATGATTTATGGCTCGTCTTTGAATGAATAAAGTTTAATAGCGATGTGGAATTGTTGTGCGAAAACGCCTGATTTGAATTGTCGGCGCATGATGAGCTGAACCAATGGTGTTTTGTCGAAGTGCACGCTCAAACTGACAAATTTTTCATCGTTCTTCATAGTCACTGAGACACATTTCTTCCAGTGTTGATTGTTTTCAGTCATTCTGTTTGAATGAAAACCATGGACTTTTCACAGAAATATATGATACAAATAAATTAGGCAACTTCCCTATTACCTAGTACCAATGATGTTAACAAAAACATTTCCTATCAGGAAGGAGAAAGGATGTCACCCAGATGTACACGATCAGACGCGATGGACCAGGTAATGTTATGAATTTCTTCTGTACGATTGCACAAGATTACGTGATTTGATTCAGATTTTTACACCTTTATTTTCTCCAAGCGAAGAGTCATCTGACCGTAATGTTTGATAAATAACAGTTGTTAATGTTCAAACCAAGAAATTATAGACGGTGAAAACTTCTACAGACGAAAAATATTACAAAAAAATAGATAAACAGGTCAACTGTATAATAATAGAATTCATGACTTATGACCTACAAAGCCTGGATTGTTTACTTCCTTTATCACAAAAGAATTCACTTTCTGTTTTTAGTTTCATAATAATTTAGGAATGGATGGAATTAAAGAGGAAACGGAGGATGACGAAGGGAACGCAGATGACGCGGAAGACGAAGGAGAGGGAGACGAGGAAGATGTAGAATTCACGCCGTCTGCTTGGGATGCTACATTAGCACCCCACAGATCAGCCATGAGATCCCCCGATAAAACTCAACGACCTGTAAGTGACACAAGTCATTATCTATGATTAGTAAAGGTTTCCATACTGACGACATATAATCTTGGTTGAATTAATCTTGCTGCCAGGAAGAAATGGTATGTACACAATCTGCGGATGGCCATAGTAAACTTGTTTTGTTTCGGCCAATCTTTTTATCGCTCATAAAATAGTAGTAGCAATATTGATAGAGTAGCCCCATAGATAAAACGACGATATTGTTGCTTGAACTCTTCCAATTTACAAATTGTACATACATCATACTTGATATATAAGTGCAGGCGTGGTCACCCTTTAAACAAGCCAAATTTTATCCTGAAGCTAACCAATTCCTTTATTCATATATTTCATGCTTTTTTATTTGACTTTAGACGTAATGGGTACTATACTCCATGCAAAGCCTTGCTATTCACTTACATCGAACTAAAATGATTATAACATGACATTCTCAGGATCAAAAAAAAAGTGTTTGGTTCAAAAAACAAAGATACCACTGTGTCTATGAGTATCCCAAGGAAGCCTCAACAGCCAACAATCAAGAACAGCCTATCACCAATTGGGAACCAACATCTTATGCAGGTCGGATAAAATATATTATAATTTTTTGTACCACACGCAAATAGCATTCATTTCATATGCAGCAGAGAGCTGCTTGACATATATGTAATAGGGTGTCGACTTTTTTCCACTTCCACGACTCTAAACGGTAGTTTTTCGCACAATCAAATTCTCCCACAAGATAAGCTTTATATCCCAACTCTAAAAAAACTATTCGAAGTCTATACTTTTCCTGACATCCTCCGATCTTCTTGAAACTCTTCTTGAAACCCCCTTGGACACGCTTAAATTATATCTCCATTTGTCAAACTATCCAGCTGTGCATTTTATCGATAACAAACGATTCGACTGAATGGTAGCAAATGTTTGTAAGCCTTATGGATGTTGTTGCAAAAAATGTTTCCGTTCAATATGAAGAGTTGCATTAAATAAAAATAATTTCGGAGGTGCGGTGAAGCTTCTTCATACACTGTCAGAAAGCAGTAAAAATCAAATTTCTATCAAATTGCAAGCTGAATAGATCAGATTTTTCAATTTTGTAGACCAGTGAATTTTATTTGATGTCAACAGATTGGGAAGAGTTAATGGAGGAACCACGACTCGACTTATACCCTCTGGAATATGACGAATCTGATGAGAATGGTAAATTTCTTAAACAATTTATACATCAACAGTTACATGCACACCAGACTGAAACTTGTATTGAAACTTTCAAACTCACAATGTGAAAGCTTGATAAACTGGTTGCTGATATTCAATTCGTTTTCCAATGTTTTTAGATACTGAAGAATTTTTTTGGGTACCTTGACGTATGTGGGGTAAAATAATTTGGGAATGATTGAAAATAAGAAAATTTTTTTGTAATTATGCAGAATCCTATTTCTTCATGAATACCAAGATTTCATAAGAAAATGGGGTTCATAGATATCCCTTGCATTACCAAACGATCAGAGCCCCAGCAATTTATTGAAATTTCAGGAGAAGAATTCTACGTGAGCAGCTCGAATCGACCATTTCAATTCCAAACAGGAGATGGGGAACAAGTGAGTCAATTCTTCCCAGGTGCAACTTCCAGTTTATTGCAACGCCAACAACAACTTGGAGAATTGAGGCACACTAGAGATCGATTAAAGCTGAACTTACCGCTGACTGAATCTCAGGCTGCCACTGCACCTACCACCAGCCCAGCCGAAGAACGTCAACAAAGGCTCACCAATGAATTAGATCTTGACATATTAGGGGCATGTAAAGCAGAGATAAGTTTGGAAAAAGATATGACAAAAGATACGACCACTAATCAAGAGAAACAGAATGAGGTTACAGGGATATCTCCTCCTTTACTTACGCTTGATGATCAATCTGTTGCTTGAGGGAGGCATTGCCTCCAACGATAAATAGATACATACCATCATGTCCACGGATGTGTAGACTGAGGTTATCAGAGAGCGTTTCCAATGGTTGCGAAATTTGTAGCTGTACAATGTTGAACTATGTTGTGCAGACTAAGATTTCTCCTAATCCTACGTTTCAGAGACAGAATATGCCTCATTTGCACAAATGCAGGACTACGGTAGAACCTCGATTATCCGAAATCGAATTAATCGGGAAACGGATTCTCCGAATCATTTTTTTTTTTTGAAAACAGTTAATAGATGAAGATTGACACGCTTAATGTACGGGTAAGACATTATAATAGGTATTTATAATTTATTGTAGCCAAAAAATGAATAGTTATTACGGCACTGATTAGTATAAAGATAAATTTTATATGACAAGCCGGATATCCATCATTTGAAATATCTGGGATATCCCCGGGTCAATGGTCCTGGATAATCGAGGTTCTACTGTGCATGGAATGTTGAACACAACTTTCGATTTACTTTGGGATGGCGTAGGCGTTGATACTTTTAAATAGACTTGTTGAATTACATGAATAATGATATACAAGTAGCTCAATCCTGTTAATATAAACGAAAGCCGAAGTTTTATTGACGATTATCCCGCATTCGAGTGTGAATTCTAGAGAAATGGGTACTGGTTATCTGAAAATGCTCAAACTCCAACATGACAAAATTTTATACAATTTATGTGACTTTTTTTTTATCGCTATTGAGACATAATCTGACTGCGAACTGCATCGCTAATCAACTTAATCAAATATTATCAAAATATATTACCGAACGTGGAAGATTTTCGCCGATGATTCAATTACAATTCCACATAAGAACGCAAAGGAATATTCGGATTAAAATGTGATAAAGTGGAATCCGCATTTGACGAAGTTTAGCAAAAACACAAATGTCACCTTACATTCGTGCAAATATACTGTATCTCTAATTTCGAATGCTAATGTACACTAATAACTTTATATGTACGAATGAGAGAACGTTGTTTATCGATTACTGGAACGAGAGGTGAAAAGGGTGAGGGTGAGGGTGGGAGCGGGGGCGGGGGAGGAAAGAATACCCTTAAGGCTACAGTCCGTCCAAAGCATTTCTCGTTAAGAAGCCATTTCAAAACTGAGAAAATTATTGTTTCTATTTTAATACAGAATTATGTAAATACGCAATTATTAGATTGATTATTTGAACTTGAACTATGGTATCGGAAGCAAATTCTTAATTGGAAGAACGCTCATTAGAAAATATATATGTATATTCAGCACGTGTGTATATATATATATATATATATATATATATATCGCGGTCCAATATGCTAAAATATCGCAAATACCCATTACCAGTGTATTGAAAGCGCATTAAATTCGATATCAATTGTAACAACCTTATTAAATCAATTCTATTAAGTTTGTAGCATGTATTGTAGTTGGCATCGTTACCCATGTAAATACTTATTATTATTATTATTAATATTATTATGATTATTAATATTATTATGATTATTATTATTATCTATGATACAGTCTATATATTATTAATAATAGTTATCATATATGGTATAGTTAGATTATTAATATATTGTTCTTAAAAAACAGAAAGTATATATTGATAGAGTTAAACCTACCATTTTTTTGTACTCCTTTACTATCCCTGAGGTCAAAAGTTAAAATGCTTGCCATTGTAGCCTGTCTTTAGTTGCACAGATTATTGAGCTTTCCGTATACTATCAAATGTTCCCACTTATCGAATCGAATAGTATCGAATCTCGCCACTTTCTGTGAAAGCTCTAATTTTTTGAAGTATCGCTCTGTGATACCAAGTCTGGCGTCTATTCAAATTGCATTGTACCGAGTCAGCTCTGTCCCACGCTGATCGCTGGTGTCTTCTCGTGAAAACTTGCTTGAATTCTGTCCCGCTTAAAAAAGGGAGATCTATGTTCAGTAAAATCTCGTAACAAACTGATTAAATTCTTCTGCAGATCATACGTTATTGTTAATGTGAAAATATCTTTCCGTTGGCTCTGTCTGATATATCGTATTGCCTATCGTTCGTAAACTAACTTTCTATCGCCTTTGTTCTGTTTTATGATAGGACAAATGGCCAAACGGCACACTGAAGGATTATTATTGTATCAAATGACGTTCCTTGCCCCTCTACCCTGTAGTACTGTGAATTGAGTTAGATGTGTTTTCCCTTGTGACATTCTCGTTTTTTTGAGTTTATCGCATTATAGCTTATCGTATGCTGTTTAAAGAACGACACAATAAGCGTCCGGCGCCCTACTTAACGAACGTTTTGTTTTTGTTTATCGCTATTGCTTGATAAAACGCCGATCGGCAGCTGGTTAGGGATTTTTTTCTCCCATAAGAATTCCCACGTTACAATACCTTTCACGATGTGCTGTGTTTAGCTTTTGATTACAGCTAGTATCTTCAAAAGATCGCAGTTTCACAGTTTTTTTCTGAAACCAGATCCGACTTCAGTAACTTAAGATCCAGCACAATTAAGTATGCAGTTTCATTCTGGATATACGTAAAAACTAATCTACTCCACAATGTATTACCCACAGGTTTTCATTAAGGTGTCTTTTCACTGGCTTCGAATGCATTTTACTCATAATCTCGACCAGATACGTTCAGACAACTGTTATGGTTGGTACAGAAACATCGACATTACATAATCTATTAAATGAAATGGACTACTTATATTAACATATAACACATTTATATACAGGTATTTACATATTCTCTGATCTCATGTTTACTTTATCATCTCATAATTCCAAAAGTCAGCTTCAGATACACAAGGCGAGGATTAGCTATTGCACAGAACGAATAAGCATAACAAAAAAAAGTCGTACCGGGAATCATATGAAGGTATGAAAAATAGTTCCCGTTTCATCATTACGATGAATTTCGCAACGCACCAATCTTACGTTCTTTCTATTATGACCGATTGTTCCCAAAATTAATCAACTTTGAATCTGAAGTGTGAGTGTTGATAACATCTGTTCAACCGATTTTCACCTGATGAAACAATCAACAGCAAACGAGAAATCTTTTAGTGATCACTTTCGAAATTTAATAGAATCGAGGCTTTTTCAATCTATTGATGATGATGTTGATGATTACGCCACACAATTATAAGGCCTTGATGATCGGCAGTTGCCAATAGAGATTCGTCGTAATTGAAGGAAAGAGCTAACGTGGGTGCGGCGTGACCTTGAAGACGATTAACTCGGGCTCCTCTTCCTTCTCTGGCAGAATCTATCAGATGAATAGCACCTTCCTCCGAACCAGTAGCTATCAAGCAAGCCCCCATTTGTGGACAGAATGTCGAGCGTACCAGATACTGCCTGTCAAGTACATTACAATTGTCCATTAACTTATTCATTGACTTTTCTTAAATGTGGCTTTAAATAGCATAAATGGGGAGTTCCACACCAAATTTTCATTTCAAAGCCCCGACCATTCTAGATTGTTCTGAATATTTTCTTTGTTGATCTACACTCAAAATGAGCAAATATGTATTTTGGTTTTATTCGAGTTCGTGATTTTATTTTTCACGGCTAGTTGAAGTTTCTGAAATGTTGTCCATCCGTTCTTCCAGAGATGACTATATCTAATAATCCGGTGGTTTTACGATAAAAATTATGCAGTGAAATCTGTGCAGCTTTTCTACTTACTGAAAAAAATTAATACAAAATTTTTGGAAATGTCAGAATGTGCTCTTTCCCGTTTCAAAGCCCAAAAACTTCATTTCCAATTAAAAAAAAGGCCCCTTTTCATTTTGGATTCATGTTTTCACAATGGCGGGTTTAATATGGCATACCGAAATTATAAAAAGTAGACTGTTTTGTATCAGAATTGGCAATTGAGGGGGGCAATTGTTTTAGGGGCTGCTAATTTCAAATCTGAACCAAAAGTTACTGAATACACATTAATGGAGACTAGAAACCCTGAATAGCAGCTTTTACGCCACTCAGCTTACTTTCTAGAATTTCGATTCACCATATTGAATTTTCGTATCTTGATTTCAGATTGAAAAATCAGCGACCCCAAAAACCGTTGATTACTAATTCTGTTGTAAATTTGTCTGCTTTACATTCTGTATCTCTGTAACAGTTTAGATCCAAAATGAGCAGTCCAAAGACCCTATGCTGAATGAGGTTCAAAAATGTTGCACGTCAGGGAAAGTGCAGACCGCAATAAATCGAATAAACATAAAAAAATGGCATTCCCCACTGCTGAGAGTTGAGATCTAGAGCTCATCTTGTGGGAAGATTCGTTTGTGTCAGAAACTAATAATCGGAATAGGAGGAGTGAAAACGATAAAATGTCAAATTTCGCATATACATCGAATTCTAACTTGATCAATATGAATGTCAATTAAAAATCTCAATTTGAATAATATCAGCGATAATACTCGTGTTTTGATTTGTGTAAGATACCTATTTTCTTCATTAACAATAATTGGGGGAAAAATCAATTCCAAAGAATATTTGAGACTGTATCCGTATAGTAACGTATTATTTATGGTGTATTTTTGCTCATCCGGGACACTTTTCTGCACACGGGTCACCGATTTTCGTAAAGAAAAAAACTTCTGTCTTGATAGTCAATGGGAATAAAAAATATGAATTGTACAAAATGAAGCCCCATTCGTAATCATTGAACGCGAGGTTAATTGAATTGATCAATGAATCAATGGCTTATATGTAGCTCGAAGCCTTGTTTCCTTCGTGGTAGAGTAAGGGGTTCACAAAAATATTCCTTATTAATCACCTATGCCTGACGGGATACTTTCTCCATAAGGAAAGCGTTCCTTGATTATCAACGATTCGATAAAGACAGACATTGTTGCAGGCACTGCTCAATAAAAGAGTTGGCCAAGGTGATTCTTTGGAGAGCCACGAACGCCAAGAAAGACTAGTCACAGCTCCCCCAATTCCATCAATGCGTCGCAGCTTGGTCAAACGACCTGAGCCCACCTCCAGTTGACACGACGCCACACTGCCTCTGTCATTTCCAGCCCACACCAAGGAACCCCCTCCACTTTCTTCACATGCTAATGCCAGGATCTGAAAAATGACAGCGATAGAGAAGAATCTTTTGTTTGATTCCCTGTGACAGCGTCAATTTGAAACGGCATTTATTCAGTCGCTAACATGATCAGCTACTAATATATCCAGACGTATGTTCTAAATTTTATCGACAATGGAACAGCAATGATTAAAATTTTGTGTTTGAGATTATGTGAATAGCTATGCATTGTATATCTCTTTCATGAAACTTGATCTGAACCTTTCCACCAATTTTGGCAGTGCCTCCGCGCGGATAAATCCCAGTTGATACGTTGAGTACTTGAAGAAGTCCGTGGGAGTTGCCAGCTACAACCAAGTTATTATTTGCTGGTAGGAAAGCGCAACACAAGATAGCAGCGTGTAGCTGGTCCTCAACAGTCCTTAAACAGCTTGTTTTAGAACGATTATGTTGACTTGTGTCAGAATCAAATGACGTACTTTGAACACTCCACAATTTAATAGTAGCATCCAGAGAGCAAGAAACTATCAAATCGTTACTGACACTCCAGTCGATAGCTGTGACTCCTTTCTCATGACCTTTTAGCAATGCGACTACCTTGGGCGGCGTTCCCGTTGCCCCGGTTACTTCACAGATTGAAATAACGCCGTCGAGGGAGGCGCAGCACAATTTTGATCTGTCGTTGTTTGCAAATTTCAACATTGAAATAGCGGCAGAATGTTGATCAAATATGTGATGGACACCGACGAAGGCATAGTTGTCTGCTATCGATCTTCTTGTCTTTGCCACAGCTTGTGTCCTGCTAGTCCCATCCGTAGGTAGCGATTGGAGACCCAAATTATTGAAATTAATGTTTAGATCACGGTCTGACAGTCTTGAAATGCTACAGCTTCGAATACTAGTAGACCGACTTCGGCTGCTGAGACTCGTGTTACTTTGTTCTCCGATATTACCATACCTACGTTGCAACAATTGTGACCGTATTTTCAGATACTGTATTTGGAGTTCGGATTCCTTGGAGAAATTCTCTCTGAGTAGTTGGGAGCGACGACGTATGTACAAAGTTCCTAGAACAAAAATCGGAATGAAAGGTCCATATCAAATTCAACTTCCACCTGCATAACGTTAAACTACATTATTTTGTACAGTATACTGGATTCAATAATTCCAATTATAGATCTATATCATATAAAGGCTACTGGAAATAAGTACAGTGAAAATAATAAATTGTTCGTGAAATTTCAGAACGTTTTTGACGGTCTCACATCAATATAGCGATCCAATTACCGAACTTTTCATTGTCAGCAATACTCTTATCTCACAGGATGCCAAAAAAATGAGATAAGAACACGTTACGACAAAATTTAAATCCGAATATCGTATACTCTCAGATCTAAATGTATCGTTTCATTAAAGAGTGACCCAACAGTGGTGAAGACAGGTTCAAAAACGATTCTATTTTAATCAACCTTTCCCCAGGTGCAGTCCCTAATCGAAAGCAGATTCGAGCTGTGGAACTTCTAGTATGGGAGCGAGATTCCTCTGCTAAATAAAATTTAGAATGTTCCTATTTTTTGACTCGATGGATGAGGTGTAAATTCTTGTGCACATTATGTGAAACTCATTTTTAATGAACAATCAAGTAAATATATATACGAGTTTTGAGATGTGATACATAAAATCGATTGTTCGTTTAATTATATCTCTTTAGTATTAATTTAATGGTACATTTACATTTGTAAAGATTGCTGGAAAAAAAACCTGGAGAGAACTCCCAACTTGGAGGCAAAATGGATGTAGGAGGTTTTGACAAAAATGAAAGTCTAGTTAATTTGGATATTATCAGATCACCCTTGATCCCAAATTTTTCTAATCCCATTTGAAAAGGGGTTGTTAAGCTTGAAGAAATGTGAGTTTGGAGCAGCTAAGACGTATGTGCTACGATTAGATTGGCTCTTTATCTATGGGTGAAAGCGATAAAGGCGCTAATTTTCCGCAATAATTGTTCAGTTTCAATAACAAGACATTTTTCGAACTCGTACGTTGAATATCACCGATATAGAGCCTAAGACTAGCCTCCTTGATTAGTACGTAACATTGGCCGATGCATCATATGATTTTTGATATTTAGTGCCGTTTAAAAAATTGGCGGTTGCCGTATCGATACTACCGACGGTAGCTGAACAATCGACAGGCGACCTTGATCGGAACGTCAAATTGACAAGTGGCATCTGTCAAAAGTTTTCTGTTACTGCCAGTGAATCGCTGCACCAACTCGTTTCAAATCAATTTTACTTGTTTATAACCAATGCAGAATTTTTCAGGTTACGTACTGAGATTCGGTTGATTTAAAGCTCGGTGGGAATTGTATTTAGCGTCGAGCGCAAACACCTGCTGACGCCACATGGCACCCATTTTGCCGATTCGTCCATTGTCTGTGTTTATCCGTCATCCGTCAAAATCACAACTGTTCAGTTCAGGATTAATTATTTTTGCCCAGCCCGACGCAATACGAGCTGTAATATTCATTTTCATACAGATTCAATTGATATTTATCCATTTCTTCGCTAATCTTTGATAATCTTGAAATAATAATATCCGAATATGTAGTACTAATCCCGAGTCATCAAAAGACTCAAGCAGTGCATAGTGTATCTCCCGTGGCCGTCTCCCCGCCCTTTACGTGTGGTCTTGTCTCAATTATTCCTCATCTATTTCGTGCGATTTCTTCGATAGATTTTACGTTATAATGCAAGCGATCAAGTGCGTTGTCGTCGGCGACGGGTGAGTCCATCACATTTATTTATTTACCATGAACAGTGCTTGTTTAACGCCGGTGTAGCGTTTAAAAATAAGTAAAATCCTCTTTTGACATTATCTTCTTGGTGTGTGGTCAATGGTCATCATCGTGGCAACGTAGAGGGGACGGCTGTTTCTTAAAATCTCCCGACTTCGATCATTTATCATATAATGAAAATGCGGCTCGCCCTTTCCCCCCAAGAAAGGGGAGCAAATTTTGAAAATTCGAACGTCAATGCCTCGAGTTTTTGTATTGGACCGCGATTAGCTCGTCTTCTTCTTTCTTGCCTCTGTTATCTCAATCTCAACGGATTTCCTTGCTATTATTTATCACAATCTACATGCGATAAAAATAACATTTTTAGGATCCGCATTCGCGTTCTGATAAAAATATACAAATTATTTTTGAACATCTCCAATCATTTTGTCTAATACTATGCTTGACATACTCTTCCTCTTACCTACTTCTTTAACAAACCATTTACCATGAATTTACAAACCAATTTTTATACCACAGACATGCAACTAGTGAATTCTATTAATTTTTGAACAGTGCCGTGGGTAAAACTTGCTTGCTAATCAGCTACACAACCAATGCCTTTCCCGGGGAATATATTCCTACGGTGTTTGACAATTATTCTGCCAATGTGATGGTCGATGGAAAGCCAATAAATCTTGGTCTTTGGGATACGGCTGGGCAGGAAGATTACGACAGGCTGCGTCCACTCTCTTACCCACAGACTGACGCCTTCCTGATATGCTTCTCACTGGTAAATCCTGCCAGTTTTGAGAATGTCAGAGCTAAATGGTACCCGGAGGTCCGTCATCACTGCCCAGCCACTCCCATCATATTGGTCGGAACTAAATTAGACTTGCGTGAGGACAAGGAAACCATTGAACGACTCAAGGACAAAAAGCTTGCACCAATCACTTATCCTCAGGTGGGTGGCTCTTTCTTTAATTCATATACCGGATATTTATGTTAAGATAGAAATTTATAATATCAGAATTATAAATCCTCCACTAAAATTCTAATTTTAGTCAATGGTAAAAATATTTTCATTACGGTAGTTCGTCCATCCCCTTAAGCAGAATCAAGTGAGACTTAGGAGTTTTGTATCATCGAGTCTCACAGTTGGATGTAATCAAAGTGAAAGCTCTTAATGCAAGGATTTGGATCAACCGCTGCTTCATTTCTAAATATTTGGGTTTCTAATTGTTACGGAAATGATGTTCTGTCCCTTTTTATATTGTAAACGTGACTCCACTACTCAATTTATTACTGCCAAATTCGTCTGTTTATCGGATAGAGATGGATTTTTTTAACAGTTGGAGAGCCAGATGTCTAACATCAAAGCATCAGTTGATCCAAGTCTCTGCATTAGGTGCTTTTAAGACCCAATGACTAACAACTTCTAACTTTTACTTGATTATGCTTCAAAAGAATAGCAAACTTCCATAATGTAACTGGTTGTTTCCAAAGATATTTGGGAACATGCCACCCCCATTAGAGATCTATGTACTCCCTTGAGCATATCTTAATTTTTAGTATCACACAGAAAGTTCAGTCGTTAATGAGCTTCCCTCAGGTATCACATTATTTGTTGTTATCTTTGATAACTCGGTATTACATCCTTAAAACACAAAGATGTGAATAACTTCGCATTGCATATACCCGATCAAATGAAGTCAATAATGCCGCTGTGAACTCAGGTGTTTCATAAAATAATATATTCCGCAGGTGCCGCGATCTGTCGTGTTAGCGGTAACTAGATTGTAAGAAGTACCATAGCTTTCCTCTGCCTGTATACTAAACTATTGTTTACTTGAGTCAATCGTTTCCGGAGTTATTTTACGGATAGATAGACACCAATGTATAGAACTTGGAAACTCAAAAATGGAAAAGCTAGAAGTATTCGGAAATTTTCCCGGAATTTAGTAAGAACTGTTTACCTGTTTACTGGGCAACCTTCGATCTATGTATAAGATTGTTTCACTCACTATCTACAATCAGACTACTCTTCACACATTTTGAATTCGACAGCATTCCGAATTGATGGTTGTATTTTCATATATTTTGAAAATTGTGTAAAATTTATAGCTATTATATCACAATTACAAAATTTCAACAGTTTTGGAAAGATAATTGTTCAATGAGTAAGATGGAGAACTATACATAGTTATCTAATATATCTACACATCAGTCATTCAGAAACTTGTGCTGTTTTTTCATTTCATTTCCTTCTATAGAGTGGCACTGATTCGTCAAATAAGCTTTGACTGAAACAGTTCAACAAGTTTGAACAGACTATTTAGTATTTAGGCACCAAAGCTCGAAATGCAATGCCTATCTTGGTAAAGAATGATGAAAATCGTTCATTGAGTAGAGGAGAAACTGGAGTGTTATGAGGAATAGGTGACACAGGCCACATGATGTATTTGTTGTGAGATTGATCTCTATAATTGGACATTATTGAAAAATAATTGGTAATGCAAGTGTTAGGGTACTAGGAGATCTGAAACTAGACGTGCTATGGTCGTCCGAACCTAAACTTGCTCAATGACTGATATTACGTTATGTAATACATATGTCATAATGTATTTAATTATGATTCGTCTCATCAAGTAGTGTAATTGGTATTTATGCTTTGTGAGCGGAAAAATACAACGCCAAAATATGTATGGCTATAGGCTATTTTAAAAGATTAGGCGTTCAAAGCCCCTGTATACTCTTGAGGGTAGTATTTTCTATTTCAAATGTAGCTATAGTTTTTAATCATTTTTTTTATAATAAGCTGGTCTACCATCTTGTAGTAAAAGTCGTCTGAGTCATTATTCAAGTATAAGGTATACTGAGCGCAATGATCAGCCTCTAAGTTTTGTTTTCATTACTCTTGCCAAGACTTACATCAGATCTACAAGCAACTGAGAAATCCCATCGACATGCAATCTGAATCAATTTGTATAAAGAGATGACGTGTTTCTTATCGAGTTGAGAGCAGCACAACAAACAACTCAGGCTTCTAAAAGTTCCAAGGTTAAGAGTTTCATGGTCTTACTGCAAAGTTATGTTGCGTAAAAAAGTAGAAGGAATATTAGATCACAGGATGATTTGGATCACATGATTCAAATATTATTTAATACTTTCAAAATGACGAGAAATTTGTGAAAGGCCATTTAACAGAGTGGTCCAGCAATTTTGGATTCAGGAATGCTTTAATCTGGAATAATGATCCAGGGGATAGATGAAAAAAGTCAATGATTTGAATAATCTAGTTTAGACAACAATATTTCGTCCCCCTTTCTCTTCAGCTTCTGAAATAATGTATGAAATCCATTTATGTCATGTTACCTATGTAATTTATGATTTGAACAGGGTTTGGCAATGGCAAAAGAAATTGGAGCTGTCAAGTACCTGGAATGTTCGGCATTGACGCAGAAAGGCCTGAAGACTGTGTTTGACGAAGCGATACGCGCCGTCCTTATTCCCCCAATCCATCACAAGCCTAAGCGCAGGTGTTTTCTCCTATAATATTAATTGTTTCAACCAATGCCAGTATACCTACCTATATGCCCCCTCCATTTTCCCATTCCTTTCTTCATCTGTTTGATTCGCACAGAAACCCACCATCTTCCAACAACTAATGCTAAAAAGAAATATTGGAAATAGCGGTCACCACCGTAGCTAGCACAAGTTCATACTGCACAAAGCGGCATGTAACGGCACAATGTAACTATATACACATGCATACCATCTTGTTGGATGAATTTCATTCTATAAGAATTTAACTGCTAAATTTCTAAATTTCCAGAGGACGAAATTCAATAGATTGCATTTACAGTACAGCTTTGTTACTTTTTTATGTCATATATCTTCGTGTTTATTTAGGTTCCATACTGTGTTATCAAATAATATTAATAATACGACAACGTCCGTTAATTAAATCTAATGAATGTAGTGCTATAGCTATGCGCATTGAACTAAGTTGAGAGTGTTGAAACAGCTCATATTTCGAATTGGTGACTCGGCTAATGAGACAGGAGGGATGTAGAAGGAACCAAACTGATTGTGTACAGTATATTAGAGTATAATAATAATAATGATTATTAATAATTATATATAAATGATGAGGAAAAAAATTAAACCTACTATGATTATATTATACATACCACAACATAAAGTATAGATATATAGATTTTAGGTATACGCGATTTTAATAATATTACATAACGATGAAGCAATGACGTTACTATGTCTCCCCCCCATCCCTACCTTCACCGCCGCCCATCGCCAGTCTTTATGCATACGATCGAATCATATTAAATCAGATAAATTATGCCTGTGATTTGTTTATATGGCATTTCGAAAATATATTCAAATGTCATGATGGTGAAATTTGGAGCTGACATTGGCAATGAATGATTCTTGAGGGCCCTTAATCAGTCACGCAAAAACTGCTAATGTCAGAGAGAAGGGTGTTTTTGCCGCTGCATTTCGAACGAAGAACAACTAATACTTTCGGCTTTCGGCTTAGCAAACCTAGAAAAATGACAATCTCCCAGCAAGAGTATGGACTGGGATATAATGTTAAATGAAAGATCCTCCGAGCCGATAGTGCGCTTTCTAATTATCGTAACGAAAAACTGTGTATCTCTCAGGTGCAAGGAAAACTGTGTTGTTTCTGTCTATTATTATAATTGACTATTGTTGGACCTTATAGAGATTTTTTGTAATAAACTGTGTCTTTTATTGTAAACTCACTACATAACTGTAACAATAACTTGCAATAATAATAATAACAAATCAGATCCAGGCAATGAATAAATGTTATTGCAAGTGTTGAGAGTGATGTGAGGGAAAAGAGAGAGAAAGAAAGAGAGAGAGAGAGAAAGAGAGAGAGTGAGAGATAGAGAAATTGAATGTGAGCAAAACCATATTCTAATTGTATATAATTGCCGAGGTTAAAGCTTATTCCTGCGATTATCGTAACATACTAGCTACTAAACGAATCTAAAATAACGTTGCTTGTTTTTATAGTAAAAATCAAATGCACACATCTCTATTACATCTTAGCTACAACGTAACAGATGATCGTGTAGCAGTTGTAAATTATATGCAAGATAACGGCAGGATAAGGAATCAAGTAATTGAAATTTAAAGAAACCGTTATTGTAACTAAATTGGCTTTATTAAATGGGTGTTTATTATACGTTGTCGTTCTTTCCATATTTATTGAGTCTTAAATTCACGGCTGGGCAAAATACATTCAAAATTGTATTTAAACATGATGTACAAAATACATATGCGGAAGCATAAAATGTGTTCAAATACGTATTCGAAATAGCTGTGACTGTGATACTGCCCAGCCCTGGTTATTTATAATTAATTAGCCTGTCATACCTCCCAAAGAGAAACGCTGTCCATGATATTTATTTTCCTTTATTCACCAATTCACTTCGTCTCTAATTAATCACGCTTGTCTTTCAACCTCCTTTAAATATAATATTATCACTAGTTCGTTGATCACGGGTATTCAGATCACCTATAAGATCGTGATGATACCCAGAAAGTATGTAACAACTTTGCAATTGTTACATTAGATTTGTTTTCTATCAAATGAACAGGTGGTTGTAAGGGTATTGATTGGATTATTTTCGGTCAACACAATATATTTTCCATTCTTTGGTTGTTTCGTTACATTGTCTTTCAATCTCTATGATAGACTGCGTGTTTTGATCAAATCAAATTCCCGTTACGTGAACAATGTACCACAGTCTTGTTATTCATAATATCAATTGAATTCCCTGCAATCCTCATAGGATTTCACCCAAAAATCATATCAGGTCAAAGTTTTTCTGATAGTGCAGTGGAATCCAGTGCAACAAGCAAAGTCAAATATGCTGGACATCTTGCCTCAGGCAATTGTGTACAATATATTTATACATATAATGCGATTATGCGGCAGCATCAAAAAATGTTCCGATCAGAGAAGAAACTTGATCGGGTAAGTATTTTGCATGTTTCGCAGGGTTTTTTGAAAACTGAGTACTACGGTATTTGGCATAAAAGGCGGTATAATGCGGTAGCAGGGAATTTCTCAAAGCATTACGCAACTCCTCCCGAAGTCGAGAGTCTGGGACTGAGTATGAGCGTTGATTCTTGGCAGCTTCGTCAAACTCGCGTGTAAATCCTGTGAATCGCTCTTTTATGACTTTTGGTCCCAATTCTAGAACAAAGATTAGAAATCAATCAGCATGATGAACGACCTATGATTTGAAATGTTGACATAGAAATCTGTGGGCCATCCGGGATCATTTTTTGCATGGTACACTCTAATCACAACATGAAATTGATTTTTTTTCAAATTACTGCGACAAATTCTATATCGACTCAGTTTTTCCACAACTGATTACCGGTATTTTGAGACATGATTTTAGACTATTCGATATTTTACGAACTTTCGCATTACATAGATTGATTGCACCTAAGAAAAACTGGTTGTCATACGGTACAGGTAGCGTCGTTGATCGAAACCTCCAAATTTAGAGCTAATACTCTACATTGATGTAGTTTTGGCTCAAACTAATGATATTCGATGAATTCAGATGATTCAGTATGTAGATACAAAAATTTTTCATCAAAAAAGTTTCAATGACCGATGTGGCGAGTCTCACTCTGCCTTCGGTGGACTCAATCTATGTAAGGCATAGTCCATAAAATCATTCAAAATAAAATAATTTCTCATCATGTCTGAAGATGCAAGCAATCATTTTACATTACTATTCCATAAAGTGTACTCTGATGAATTTTACCTAGTTCGTCGGATGACTCAAGATGAATCATTGCTTTAGCAAATGTAGCAGTGACGTAATTTACTTTATCCCGAGCCAACAAGTCCTGGTATGTTTTCTCAGCCGATGGTTCGGCCAGCAGTAGCAACTCCATGAGTGAGCTACGACGCAACGCGTTAATCACATAGTTGTGATTATTCAAGCGGAATAGCATTCGCAATGCACCATCTGAATAGGATGTATCGCTTCTATTCACAAGGGCCAAATTGAGCTGCGCTAGTACCTTTTCTGTGCGAAACAAGTAAAATGGAAAATGATTAAAGTTTATGTGCAGCCAAGGCAGCTTTAAAATTTTATAATTTGAACTGCATAATATTTGGCTTACAGTGATAATTTTTTTTTCGCTCTGGTTATATGATCAGTGATATAAGTTAGGTCACCCGGAATAAATGTGAATTATAAAATAATACTAACTGATGTAGACCCCAAGTAGTATCCTGTGGTTATCTTCTCCTAGCTGGGATAATGAAGCCAATGCATTGCCGTAAGAAGGATCTGTACCGGTACTGCGCACTAAGACAGCGCCTGCTGTGTCTGCGCATTCAGATAGATGTTCCAAAAACACCAGAACATTACTTGTACTTTCTGCAACTGTTCCATCTTTGGGCAGAGCAGCTCCTGAATCATTTCGAACGCTTTCTGCGAAATCCTCCAATGCTTTGGCACCCTTCGTAGTCAATCAGTAAATTTTATTCAAATTAATACATACTCATTAAGGTTGTCCAAGGCGGTCAACTAGTGCTGTTATATGTTCACTTTTCGTACTACATTCCTCGAAGTTTTAAAGAATTCGAAGAAATCCCACATGTAAACTGTAAACAATCATCGATAACACACATACCGTAGAATTTAAAGTGTTGAGTACCGAGGCAAACTTGGACCTCAGCGCGTAGTCGCAGCCTTCCACAGTTCTCTCCAAGTCTGGCCTCAATTCGCCAAGATGTTTAAGAATAGGAAAGACAACTAGGACAGCTGAGAAATCACGTCGTGCTATGCACCGCTTAGCACGTGCAGCGATGCTCTCTCCGTCATGCGCGACCAAGTCCATAGCATCGCGCACAGTTGCCTCTAGCACTTGAGGTCGTAATGCCTGCGGCAATATACGAGCTAGAAGCGCTCGCTCAGACTGCATGAGTTTATGGAGCCCGGCAGCCAGCAACAAGTAATTATCCATTTCCTGTTCATCTGGTGCAGCATCTTCCGCTATGTAACCGGAGATCTGGGGCTGAGACCTTCGAGATGAGGGTAAAGATAGCCCTAATCCTGTTGTTTGCGAAGCTTTGAATAACATTTTACTAGCCTTTTTCTCCAATACCTGTTGCAGCCTTCTTGATGCTCTGCGCCCTACGTTCTCTTGTGCAGCTGACGAATGTCTGCTCGCAAATTTGGCTCTCTGTAAAATTGATTGATTACTTAGATGAGCCTCTTCTCAATTCTCAGCTACCACTCTACAAGAAGTTGTGGCTTCAAATATTAGAGACATGGATTTGAATTTGATCCCAAGAATTATTAATCGACTGTAGAAAAGGCCTACGTTATTTTGTTCAAGTAGCAGTCTTGATTTTTCAGTTGACTCTTTTCAGATTTCTAACATTCTACTTGTTGATTCTCTAATACGATCGAATTTTTTGTCGACAGATAGTTAGAATTATTAATTTTTCGCTGGGACTTCGTCCCGCAAGATTATCTTTAATGAATAACAAGGACAACGCTAGCTGCAAATAAAAACCATACAAGCTATTGCTATATACAATAGCGCAGCTACTGAGTACAAGGAAAATAAATTCATATTACAGGCATGGGACTAGTAGCATGAATGCTTCCACCGCTGGCACTTCTCTGGTGTTCCTTCAGAAGTTGAAGAGATCTGAGAACTATTGCAGATCGAACAGACGAGTAGATTTGCCCGTGCTCACGATAGCCCCTTTCTTCCAGCCAATTGGCTATTTTTACTAAATCGTCAAGAACGCTTTCTGGCAGTTGGCATAAAGAGTGGTAAGCATCTTCACCACCGCTAGGATCTTCGTCCGACGTTATAAAGTCGAGTAAAGTAATTGGCAAGACCGGCTTGCTCTGTCTTGCCAGAATGTCCTTGAACTCGGCGTAGAGAGATTCAGAGCCAACGGTGAACATCGTCGAAACATTTTCCAATTCAACCGAGCTAGGATTGTTCTTCTGGAAATAACGCTGCGCGTTATGAAGCCGATTCATGGCATCCAGAAAAGCATTCAGCCCACCAGCACCTGTGGGTCCACTTCGCACCGCCGACTCCACTTCTTGGCAAACTCCATAATAACCAATAGCATGGTCGAGGATTGACAGTGTTTTTTCTATGTCTGAAAAAAATACAGGTACCCAAGTGACTGCTAGGCAATACATTACTTTCTGGTTACTCTCTCCGATTCTAATTACATGCGTGGTTCCCATTTATGTACCAGGTTTGGAGTTCACCATCCCCTATTCTCTCCTAACTTTAGTTTTCTCTTATTCCGGTGACCTGGATCCCAAAAGTAGTTTTTTTTATTCCTTGTAATGCGTACCTACATTTCTGACATATTAAGCTTTTTTGAAAACTGACTTCTTCAATAATTTGCATAGAGCCTTAGAATTAATAAAAAATAAATGGTGAAGGTACATCTTCATGCGAAAGTTTCCTCTGTTTCAATTACAAATATTTTCATTTTCTTCTGATGCATGTAAATGCTTCAAGAAATTTTTTACTTGTTGCATTTAAATGGCATTTTGAAGGCTTTCCACATCATGTGATTTTCAAATTGGAATAATCAATCATTTTTTCCAAATGGATCAAAAATATATGCAACACATCAATGTTTGAAATATTGATGTTGAATTATTGATACACATATCAATTAGAGGCAGAAACATCTGAATATCTTAGATTGTAGACAAGTCCCCATTTTAAATTATAGTTAGAGACTTGAATGTTTGGCTCATAGCAAAGTAGTTGTAAGCTGTGGATCTGAAACAATCGCTATAACCAAACAGATTGTGTTCTATGATTTCATTGAAGAAGATGATTTCATTGAAGAAGAACGATGTATCGGATGATCCGATACAGACTGTTTTGAGACACAAGGGTTCTGGCTAGAACCATATAACTAATGAACTGGTAAAAGAAGAAGAAGAGCATTTCATTACATCTTGAGCGCAGCCTTCATCGGCAATCGAAGCTTTCAGATTCAAAAACAAAATTACTGAAAGCGGTCAGTTTCATGTCGTTGCAATTCATCAATTTTCAGAAGAGGTTTAATCACGTTGCACTTCAAAATATTAGTACTTTCTAGCTCTAGCTCATACTCTTCGGGATAAAAGCAGTAACAGTATATAGACATAACGCATCATAATACAATAACGCTGATTCTGTGTGTTGTATCTGTGCTGCTGTTACTGTTATTGCTAATTGTGCCAAGGCCTTGTCGAAGTACATATATTAGTTGGAGTGATACTCAAGTGAGCGTTGGGTGTAAACAGTCAAGACTCTTCTGCAGTAAATGTTTAAACATTGCGAAGGGGGCTTACCATGCTGTTGGCGTTGGAGGTTTCCTGTCTCGGTGTAGACGGGTAATATGGTACGTTGCAGCCTCGCTAGGCGTTGCTCCAAGGAGGATAGAATCCCAACAATACCGTCAGTTACTCGTTTGCTACGATCAATCTCGGCCTTTAAGGCAGTTAGGCCCCCTGCCTCGGCTTCTAGCTTACATTCGATCTCAAACCTACGCTCTGACGTGTCGTGCATGTTTTACGATGTATCGGAATATATCTCGTGAATATCCGCCCACCGTCTACGATTAATAACTAAATTGAAAATCCTAACCTCACTGGCTTGACATTTCTATATTTTGACATTTCGTCACATGACGTGTGGGAACTTAGAGCATTCCTACTCTAGAGGGAGCATCGGACGGGTACTCTCTAGGGAAGCAAGGTAGAGAGAGGTATGGAAGCGGGTTTAGGTTGAAACATATTTTCTTTGTCTCGCAGACTGTGATTGGCTGAACCACAAATTATAATCACTACCTAAAGATCGTTCGTTATTGGAAGATAATTTTCGATGTATCTCTCCCATAGCCAAACGTGATCTTGCACGAACGCACGAATTGCAAGGTTGATGACGGCATAAGGCAGCGTGGAATCCCTACGTTTGCGGCAAAAGTAGGGATAAAAAGACTGCGCTCACACTGGGGAATTATGGCTACGTTTGATGCTCATTCAGTTATCAACGTTTTGATGACATTTTACGGCAATTGCCAATTTATAAATACCATAGGTCAGGTAATAACATCGGTCAATGCGGATATTAACGTTACCTGTAATCAATTTGCAGCCCTATTATGTATTTCAACCGTCATATGGCTATCTGGGTTATTTCTAAAATCGAGATTGAATTACAATTCCCGTCGATGTATATATATATGTAGGCAGAAATCTCCTTAAATAACGAGAATGATCTTTAAAACACGGAACGGCTTTCAAGATTTCTCTGAAATTTGAATCATTACCCTACCCTTCCAACTTCCAGTGCTTTAGCAGACGATGTTTATCTAGACAACTAATCATATCATCGACGAATCGAACAAGTTTAAACAGTCGGTCGCGAGATCCGTATTGCTCTTTTGTTCTTTTACCACCAGCGAACAAATGGTCAAATTCGAACGTCTAGTTTGTAAGGTATGGAAGAATTATTGGCGGCGAAGTTTCGCTACTAAATTATCACACGACGTCGAAGACGTAGCTCTAACTGTAAACAAAAAATCCATAGAACAGTTGGAGAGGTTATCCCTGGTAGATTTCGGTAGCGAGAAAGGTGTTGCGAGGCTTCAAGCTGCGATAACTTTTGCAAAGCAGCTTCACTCGATAAAACTCGACGACGATATACAGCCGATGTACACCGTACTAGAAAACGAAAAACTTTATTTAAGAGACGACCAAGTTTCCGACGGTGGTTACGTTAAAAAAGTCTTGAAAAACGCTGTACTGACAGAAGAAAACTATTTTGTAGCACCGCCGGGCAACGTTCCCGTTAATCTTACCAACGACGAATACTAGTATCTTCGACCTAGTACTATGAAAGCGGACAAAATATTGTCTGCCTTAGGCAAGGGTTTTCTGAGCATCTCTGAAACTGAACTGATGTATGGCCCTTCTGGGCAATTTCTGCTGCGGAATATAGAAGACAATTGGTGGAAAGATTGCGTTGTATCATCAAAGTACAATGTTTATCCCACAAAGATTTCCGAAACTTCAAAAACCCTGCAATATCTCGCAGACACAAACAGAGATGATCTACCGTTTGGTTTGACTTCGATAGAAACTGTCGAAGGCGATCCGAAGCACAGCAATGTGCTCGGATTTCCTCTTCCTGCGTTTCGTCGAATGATGAAAGTCACGACATTCGGCGAGAAATCTTCAGCCAAAGATTTGTTCTACAGAAAGCAAAGAGAGCGCAAAGCTTGGTGGCGCAAGTTTAGCAACAATCCGTCCAGATTTGTAGTTATGAATTCTGAGAAAAATGAAAATCGTGACATTATGGACATTAAAGCTCAATTTCCTTCCGAAGATTTAACCGTGGAGGTCATATCTTTTGGCAAAGCACAATGTTACTTGCAGGTCGGTATAGATTGTAGCTACATTGATTCTCTACTGAGCAAGTTATAACGGAATATCCCTCATCCTTGCAGACATTCGTTATTAAGAGAAGATAAATGTGTTCATAAAAACGAATGCAATTTGCGCTAGTTACACATGGACAGTTACATGCAAATATCTTTACATCTAAGGAAAGAAATTGCGATTCCTAAGGAAGAATGGAGTTTACTTTTTTTTTTCCTATGCATTGAACCTTGCATATTGATTGCTGGGATATTAACAGACAGCCACATGAATATTCATGGTGTCCAGCAATCCTGGAAGTCCTGAAGATATTGGAAATATCCTGATATTAATGTCATTCTCGGAATAGTATGGAATTATCCTCAAATTTTACTCGTGTCCTGGAAGTTTTCAAAAAATGATCAAAATTTTCCATCGCAAAAAACTCGAATTTCAGTGCTCGTATATTTATTTCAGAACTATTAACTTTGAAAGTAATATTCTGAATTAGTATGCATTTCAACTTTGTTCAAAACAATAGAGAATAAAGTAATATAACGGCCTTCATGAAACTAAGTCTTGTTCACTTTTTCATCCACCGAAAGAATTCATGAATAAACTATCCTTGAAACACAATTTTTTAGTCTTTAAAAAATCTTGGAAAAGTCCTGGATTTTGATACTCCACTTTTTGCTGGACATAATGATATTCCAAGTTACCCCTCAGTATTTATTCAAAGTTCAAATACATACCTGACTATCATAGCAGTTCTGCAGTAATTGCATTAAATCGCAACTATCAAATTTCCAAATTTTTATCACAGTCAAATCCAACCATGGTTCAAATTTTTCACGTCTTCATGTTCAGGTGTATTGTTTCAATATCAAAACTAGTGTAACTATTATCATGTATAGGATTCACTACATCTTAACTGTACAAATTTGTGATGAAATTAACCGATCACTCATAAGATTTGGAAAGTTATCTTCTTTTTTTCAAAACTCTTGAGTGACAAGCGCTAACTTGCAGCAACACATCCATTTCTCAACTTGGGTTTATGCATTTAGCTAGCATTTGTATCGCAAGAAATCCATGTGGGAACTCACCGGATTTCTTAAAGAATTTGAAATGGTCGCTATGGGTCTTACCAAGTTTTGAGGTGGGTTATCAAATTTTTATGAAATTTCATATAGGCCCATATGATCACCCATGCGAATCCATATGGATTATTTGATAGCGATTGCTGATTGTACAAAATGTACAAAATCAAAAGTCAGTCATGTTGTGCATTTAACTCTTTGCTTACACTTTGTTGCCTATTTGCACCGTCAAGTGTGTGAAACCATAGGCCCAAAAATAAGTGTGTGAACGAAGGGTTAAAAAATCGTTACAGACCGCAGGCAGGAAAGGGAATTTCCATATATCTATGCACTAAAATCGAGTATAGTAGAAACATATTTGTCGCTATTATTAACTGATGAACTCACCTTTTATATGCAGGAATGTACCGGCAGAAGTATCAATGATTCATATGTTGTGGAGCACACTACGTCTTTGGAGCTTGCTTTTCTAGCATTATTATGTGACGGTTACGCCGAGGATGGTGAATCTTTGCACATTCATCCAAAACTTGCTCCTTACAAAGCACTGATAACAGCAGAGTGTACCAGCGGCGAAGGAGAATTGCTGCAGCTAGCCGTCTATCTGAATAATCAATTGAGGGCAGAGAGCCTTAACACCATTGTATCTTTGAGCAGTAACGACTCACGAATACTTCGAGTTCCTTATGTCGTCGTGGTAGATAATGAGAGTCTAAAAAATGGCATCGTTCAAGTAGTCAGCCAGTTGACGACTATCGGCGAAAAAGTTCACATATCTAATTTAGTTAAACATATTACAGCTTGTTGCACCTAGATTTAAAGAATATTATATCGCAAACGGTAATAAATAAAAGATCGCTTGCCTTAGCTTTATCGGTCTTTTGGTTTTATTGAACTTGTACAATTTATATGTATAATAATTATCATAGTCATATTCAATTAATTAAAATTATAATATAACAACTTAAACGTTACAAACGGCGATTTTTCTACTCATTCTACTCGTTTCAATCATCCGGTAAAAATTTACTCCACTCATTGAAAAGTGAAACGCGTGTGCAGGCGGCTCCGTAAAAATACGTGTGCTCATGCCAGATTGACTGCCGTGAAACTCGATACTCTGGTATTCACCGCGTATCTTTAATATTTACAATGCAGAAGAACAAAAATACCACCATTGCATGGCGTGGGATGAAGAAAAGAATAGATCAATTGAGAATGAAGCCTAGATCTAAGCTCAAATTGATTAGCTCATTTCTTGGCGTAATAAATTGACAACTGCTGCGCTTAGTAGCCTTTAGGGCGGATTGGTGGTAGTTGAGTCGGCAATTAGCTCACACAGCATAGGTACTTAAGTAATACTCGTTAGGCAGGTAGTTGAAGCTTCTTGCCCTTGAGCACTTTGGTGATGTAAAGATAGAAGAAATCGCAGTAAAGAACCGTCTGGACAAGACCCGCCACTATGGCAATTAGGTCGTAGTGATCCTCGGCGTAGTAGCGGTAGACCCAGTTTAGAAGGTAAAGACCCCTATATGACCCCAGAGCAAACAGGTAGTGGCTGGTGATACTTTCAGCCTCACCTGTCTTGGAGACCAGAAAGAGTTGCGGTAAAATTGCCACAGATTCCAAATAAATGCTGAATGTCCAGAGCACCTCCAGCACAGTTAGCTCGTGGTTAATTAGCAATGCAAGCGCAAGGGCAGGGATCACCAGAAACTCCATTCTAAAACACGAAGGTTTAACAAACTAGAATACATTCTCGATTTCTTTATAACTTTAGTCAGAAATAAGATAGTGCCCGTTATCGTCGGGTTTTAATTAGATATGCCGTCGTACCTGAATGTGTCATGGTTGTGATCGTAGGTCGCCTTGAACTTCATGTACATGAGATAGACAGTCGCGTAAGCAGCGACGACAAAGATGAGCTTCATGAATGTATTATATGCAGAGATGTAAGTGGTCACCAAGTCTAGGTAGCGCGATGTGTAGACGATCGCAAATAAAATTTGTGACTTGCCGCTGATACCTGAAAACGTGAAAAGTTGGTTAGCATATAGTGTGGCATTGAGGCTGCTCCACCATTCGTCCAGGTAATGCTGGACAATTATAGACATACCGAGTGACTGAACGTTGCAGTATTGTCGAATGTGCGATTTCCAGAGACGTTTGAAATATGTGAGTGAGGTATGATACCTTGGTGTAAATTCGATTGATGGTTGAAAGAGGAAGATGAAAGGATGTCAGTTGGATTGAACCACGAAAGATTAATTTTGTATGGGAATTTTTTAGATCTATGTCTATTTTATAGAATTCGGAAAATTTTCTCAAAATAGTAACGTTACTTACCGGCACAACTCCTCGTCTTCCATATCTTGAGAAGGAGCACGATTATTGCCAGAAGATGCGAGAGGTCACCCAAGAGCCGAAATATATTCATATCCTTGCTTTTTATTTGCAACTTAATATCACGGGAAAAGCGAGTGAAATCCTCGCGGATCCGACAGGACAACACACAAATATGACGTGGCTGTAGCTGCAGATGGCCGACCGCCAACATCAAGGGTTAATGTTTTCAGGCTGGATATTCATGTAGAGAACGCCATGCCGTGACGCTATGACGTTTGCGTGGCAGTTGCCTGGCCTGATTATGCTAGGCGATCATGTCGCTATGAAGGCCTATTCACAATTGACTAATATAACACGGAGCGATACTATTGGTCATTTCCTTTGGATCCGACCTGTGATATCGCTTTGTCTCGACATTCGAAGGAAGAGCATTGGTCGCTTTTTTTTACTCAAATTTTCAGATACAAATCGATACAAAGTAATGTTATGTTATTGATCACTCCTGTCGGTTCCGACCGATGATTTTGTTTTGTGTCATTGTAGGTCGATTCACCATGGTCAAGTTGTGCACTCGAAAGAAAAGCGTCCAGAATCTAGTTGGCTATTTCGGCATGTGATTCACAGAAGATTGGCTCTCATAGGGCGTGTGTAGACCAGTGGCGGGGCGGGGCGGGGCGGCGGAGAGATCGCTCGCCTTGTATTTAATCCAAACATATGTAAAGTATGGGTACGAGAAGAAAAACAAGTCCCCCTTCTGTCTCTATTCGGGTAGAACTCATAGAAACCATCGACATTATGGAGTTGGCTAGTTTTTGAAAGAATATACGTGCCTACACATCCCCATATGAAGAGCCCTTCGAAAAATGTCCGGTAGACTAGACAGAGATAGAACGAAGTGGTGGCCACACTTGCCTCTCTGGGGCTTCTGTTTTTCATCTTACACACTTAGCATAGAAAGAGAAAGGAGGTATTCTACCTATTGTCTTCTGTTTTGCCACACTCTTCGATCGCCTATACTCCCTCGAGTAGTATGTGTGCCCTAGGCCATGCGCAGTTACGTCAATGCATTCAACCGTATCGGCGGGTAAAGTAGATCTAGAACTTATCGTTTAATCGTCTGCACTTTCACAAGTGTTGGAATCAACTCAAAACCAACCTCGCCAGTGGTGCCTCAACCTAACGCTAACCCGCATTATTTAAAATGACTTGAAAATTATCTTACCTCATGAAGCTGATTGCCGCTTCCTTATCATGTTCTATTAAGATAGTGACTCAGATCCATTGCATCGGCTAACAATGTCGTTCTACTTTGGATGTGTTCTTTTTTCCCTACCGGTACTTTTGATTTATTTACTGGGTGCCACCAAACATTTATTCAACCAAGAAGGAAATACTTGCGGAATGACTTACATGTTTGAAAAACCGCAATATGTGGTAAGTGAAGTTTTCAGGCAGCATGGCCAATATTTACTATTCAGAAGCGTAGTATAGCACATTTTTATATCATGCACTAGCTCATGCAGCTATACACACCATTCGAAACCAAACCGCTACGAAGCCTGCATAAGAGAACATAGGGAATACAACTTCGCTGCACTTCTCAATAGTGCGTATTGGCCGGTAATGGTTACGTGTTACTTTAATTACATAAGTACATTCTCTATCACACTAGCGAATACAACTGCAAGAGGAAATCCAACAAGAATTTCCAAGGTACGGATTGTACGCGTATGGTGAAGGCTTTACTTTGTCAAGAATTCGGGCTATGCGCTTTTCTGGTATACCTGTATTATTTATACCCGGAAACGCCGGGTCTCATCATCAGGGTGAGTTGCGATAGATATTTGTCGCTCAATACTGGGTTATGTTGATAAAATCCACTCGAGATAACTTGAACGTATCTTATTTTTTTTCCTCCTTGAAAGAGGGCAAAGAGTAAAGCACAGTCGGGTTGGTTTGAGTCAAGTTTATCAACGTAACCCTGGTCTTTGATACTTGAATTGGATGTTATCTAAAGTAGTCTAATTTCATGTCCAAATAAGCTGAATTTTAAGTATTACTAACTGTGAATGTTGCTAAGTTTTGTGACCAAAGAAATTTGGTTGATTAAGTTACAAAATATCCGTCGAGTGATGAATTGATTGGAAAGTTAAATTAGTTAATGCTCCAAGCACACAAATGTGAAAACAGAGATGGTCAGGTCCCATTTCTGATTCATTTGGTATCAGAGGCTGAAACTCAAAGTCGAAATTATTACATTGTAGCCCATTGAAAGGGGCCCTCTTCAGATAAGTTGTAAAATTTATTTATATTCATTGCAAACATGTATTGATGTGAAAACCATAAAGCGCTGCTATGTTCAATGACCTGTTACGAGACTCATCAACCCATGACGACTTCGGTTCGAGATTTATTTTATTCTGTTTTATTCATTTTTTTAATTTTTTGATAAAGGAGAAGCTTTTGCTCCTGATTGATACATTATTTTATTACACAATTCACTTTATTGCATAAGTACTTGAAGTACTTGTATGCAACTCTGGTGAATGATAACTCACTCAAAAGATAAACTGGCCTGGTTACGTTGTTCACATTAATTGTAAGATTAACACAATTTAAATCAATACTGATGACTATCCAGAAAATCATACAGTGCAAAAGCTTATTCATAATGTATAACTGTTCCTTCTTACATTACATCATTAACAACCAATTGCAGGGCTGGATGTGATTAACTTCCCTCACTTCTTGATATTTATTTTGTCAACTTCCCTGTCTAAAAAGTCATACGGAAAAGGGTAGAATTATGTCAAAAACCGTAAAGGAATGGATAGGCGGTATGCGTTTTGATACAAGTTCTGGCACTTTCTATCCAACTTTCTAGACAGGGCTGTCAATCTTTTCATTCAGTTCTATCCTAAATAATACATTTTTTGATAATATTCGAATTACTGTGGAGCATTCCAAAATTGTATTCAAGCACAGCAAGATTCATATTTCCATTTTAAGGTAGTGAAGCTATCCACTATCCTGCCGACAATTTTTTTAATGTTGTTTGTTAATTGTTCTCAGAGAATTGGATGTTTGATTAAACACAGTTTGAGCAGAACACAGACCTTGGAGTGCAAAATTTGTTGAGATATTTGCAATACAATACTGGTCTAACGATAAGATTTTTTATTTACATGAATTTTGCAATCGTTCAGATTAGTGAGCAGCCAAATGAATACTTTGAAGTGAACGATTTTTTTTAAAGTATTTAGGCACCTGGAATTATTCTTGAAATTTTTTAAAGAATTGGTTTTGAATACGATTGAACTCCAAGACAACTATCCACATGCAATCTCAAAAGACAATATATATGAATTTAGTAGAAATCAGCATTACCTAATATATTCACTTATTAAGAAATCGGAAACACGATGCTACGTAAAATATAGTACATTAATCAAATGTGTAAATGAATCCGTCACACGACGATGCCCTGATAATATATTAACAACCCTTTTTAATTTCAATTGAAGTGCTCTTCAGTCACTATTTCGAGTAAACAAAATCACTTCTCTCACCTTTTGAAAAGACTTTGCTGCTATCAGCCGTAAAATTGTTGAGTTTGTGGTTTAGGACCATGTTTGCTGGTAAATTTGGTGACGGCAATTGACAGTCGTTATTGTGATATACGAAGAATTTATACATTTTTCAGTTTATCCAAAGATTGACCCCTTTTATGGAAGAAAACATCATAATTTTGACTTTGATTCACAAGCTTTGTAAACAAATAAACAAGAATTGAAGATACCAATAATGTCAAAGTAAACTGCACAAAATAGTGAGGCTTCCCAATGTATTGAGCTATTTTAATTAATTGTAAGTATGAATTTTGTTCAATTTATTTGATTTCTCATACAAATAGTAATTGAGACCAACAGAGTCAAAATTTACGAAAAAAAAGTCAGACAATAAAATAAATCATACGGATCGACACATCTAAATAAAAAAAAAAAAAAAGAAATTACAATGTGATGTAAAACATTGTTTGAGTGTTGAAGCTATATACCTTGAAAATGTTTCATGCGATTGTAATTTTACACATAAAAACGTTCTCACAGTAAGTTTAGGACTAGCAGCCTCCCTATAAGAGATATGGTGCGAATCATACATTATAACGATAATGTGGCGACATGATATTAAGGGCCGCCAAAAGCACTTAGCATGCAACAAAATTCACCAACTCCATTAACATTTCCGCAACCTATGAAAATGTGTTCTTCATCTGAGAGATTAGTATTGGTACCAGATATTTTATCTTGAAGTGTTTGGCATTAATTTTAAATAAATAATATATCATATTGAATAAGCAAATCCCGTATGAAAATAAATATATAAAATTTGGAATGAGTGGTACTCGGCAGGCCAATTTAACATGAATAAAGATGTTCAATCACGTAATTTTATGTGAGATGTATATTTATCATACAAGTAGCATTAAACTGTGAGGTAAACTATATACTTTCTTATCAAACATGATGTTTTTCTCAAATTATCCCATTTATTCGAAATTTTTATCTCTATCCCAATCAGATCTGCTTATTCCAAATGACATATATGATTTCTATCGAATTAATCACACGTACTTGGCAATAGGACCTGATTTCAATATGTACTTTCATGGAAGAAGAATGTATGTTTGTAGGTACTGTGAAAGTTAATGTACTTGGCGATTGTTCATGCAACTAAGGCGTTTTTAGGACACTATACCTCATCATTTGGAAACAAAGTATCAAATCCTTGATACAAGATTTGCACCAAGGGTCGAGGAGAGATGGAGAACTACCGAATATCAGCGTATAGTTTATGATGATTTTACAAGTACTTTTGGTTTAGCTCTCAATTATCCTTGTTCACAGTAAGATCCCTGGCATCAGTCAGCTTGAGGAAAAGTCTGGAGAATCAGGTTCCCTTTCATTTCGACTTTTTTACAGTTGATCTCCATGGAGAGTATTCTGCGTTGTATGGAGGTAAAGATGGGCTACTATCGCCGATACATCTATGCTATTTTGAGACTAAGAAATCTAATTTCTCATTGATGGATGAGAAGTGCCCTTCAAACAATTTTTCAGTCAACTCCCTCTTTTCTTTTAGGTGTATTGGCGGAACAAATGGAATTCGTGTCACACTGCATACAAAGGCTATTAAAATTTTATGTCGGCAAGATAGACAGTGTTATACTTATTGGGCATTCCATGGTAGGTACATTTAGAAGTTTACAATTTTTATACTCACTGTCAATGTATGATGATAGGCGATTGTTATTTGGATGCATATTATTGGAATTTATATTTTTGAGGGCGGCATCGTATCCAAGGGCGTCTTACTAGAACCAACCATGAACATTAGTCAAGTGAATACAATAATTATGCTTGCTACACCCCATACACCAGCGTTAGTGCTGGACACTTCTGTTGCGACTATTTATCAAAAACTACAAGAGTCTGAAAAACTATTCAAAGAGTCAGAGATGATCACCATTTCTGTTGGAAGTGGTCCTGGTGATGTGGTAGTTAATAGTAATCAAATTATGGATGTAACCGCAGACCTCAACATCCTTACGACGCAAATTCCTGATGTTTGGAGAACTACAGATCATCTAAGCATACTATGGTGTAAAGAATTTGTTTTGACCGTAATACGTGCACTATTTGACTCCGTTGATGCCACTGGGAAATATTCTAAGATTAGTGCGAACAGGGAATATAGGTTGAAAGTTTTCAACTATCATTTCTTGCAGGTAAGCAGATACAAATGGGCTTTTTGAGGAATCAAAAGCGCATAGTATAATGAACGAATAAAAAATATGCTGTAGAATCAAGATAAAGTTTGATTTGCTTCTGATCATCAGCGCAGTGCCAGTAAAAAAATGAGGGAGTATCAGACAAAGGTACAATTTGAGCCTGGTGGTGAATGGATTGAGGATATTCGTAGGCAATACACATGGAAGTCAGGAAATCAAACTAAAGCTAATAATAAATCGCAGATTTATTTAATGATCAGGTTGATTGGTCGGCAAGATCGCCTTACCATCCAGACGATGAACTTAGATGCCCGAGACTGGTTATTTGCCTGCTCTGCATCTGCGATACAGGGTTATTCCAGAGTATGGTAGGTTATTGTATTAGTTCTATTAAATAAGACCTGTGACTGGGGCTGATGGAATGCTCAACCCTTACAAGAAATTTCCCACTTATCATTTTCATCAATTTATTTGTGTCGGTTTATTCTTATAGTTTACATTTAAAAAAAAGAATGTCAAATATCGAATGCCGCGTCCAGTCTATGCTAAATGCCAAAAGTAACTTCCATTATTGTTTGTAAAATGAATAAAACATTTGCCGAGAAATTCACGATATAGAAATTGTCAATGATACACATATTGGACTTGTATTCTTAGAAATAAGTTGTGAGAATATTGACACTAGGTACATTGCCATAAAGCTTTTTCGATTGAACATATTGCTGATAGTGAGATACATACGAAGAACAGGTGGTAAATTGTGTTCCGAATAAGTAATTGCTCGATTTGTAAAAAACGACTGATTATTTGGTGGGTAACCTGAGCATACGAAACTCTGAATTTTATTAATTATTCGGAAGATTGGACAAGTATTAATAAAAGCTAGCGACAATGAATTGCATTTTCTTAGTAGTTTGATTATATTTTTGTGAATTTGGAAACTTTGTTCTTGCAAATGTTTGTATCCGATTGACTTTCTTATCGTACTGAAAATTATAAATTTGTTGTCCCTACAATTGTTGTTAAAATTCGTCAATTTGGTATTGTTGGTAGCGAATGGGGATGGAATCTAACAAACAAAAGTCGAATATCTCCGGACGGTATCCAAAGAAAAAAGATAGTAGACTTGGATCTGGAAGAGCTGAAGGCACGACACTTAACGCATGTTGTAATTAGAGTACCGTTTACTCATTACAAAAAAGGGCTTTCCATTGGAGTAGACCTCCACCAAAAAAGTGATCGACTCATAGAATTGAAGAATAAATTTAATCCGATTTATTCGGGCTATGGGAAGCTTGGTGCAGTAGAGTCAAGTAATGGAGCTATTCGATATGAAGTGAATCTTGATAATAATACAGATTCCGTATGGTTGAAACTGCACAATGTTGAGTGTAATCAACGCAATCATCGTCACAGAGCGACCGTTGAACTGCTTGAGAAATGGACCAATGAAATCAGCCAAGTTAAACTTTTCACATATCAGTAAGCATTCGTTTTCTAAAGCTGTACACTTTCCGTAGAGAATTTCAATCTCTTTCTGCATTCGCAAATATTTGCCTTTACTTTTTACTGCACCTTTCATACTCCAAACATTTATTAGTTCGAGTTTCACAATTGCTATCACTCTCATGGAATTTGAATACATGCTAATACATGTTTGAAAAAGTTACATTGATCATAAACAAGATTTAACTCTGAATTTGATCATGTAGTCCTTTATTTCAGAGATATGACGGCCAAGGTCCTTAAAGTGCAGACTCTCGGTGAGGTGAATGGAGTTAAAAGGGTTCAAAACGTGTCTCTCAAGTTGAAGTTTACATTTGATCCAGAGTGTACCTATATCATTGAAGTATGGCATGGTGGATTTATGGAAACCTTAGCTTCTGCGGTAAGAGATCGCTGGTCGAATCTGTATGGTGTCATTGTTGGTCTGTTACTACTTGCTCTGGCGAAACAAGTAGATTATGATATAGGATTCATCAATTCTACCACCACTGCTACGGCCACTCTTGTTTTGTGCTTTGGTATTGGCATTGGACCAGAAGGTTTTGTGGCCTTGGCGATCCTTCATTTATTTGCAGCCCTCGTATGCTGCACCGTTGTATTTTTTGGGTCAACGGTTTACAATTTAGCGAACAGGTTTGAAAAAACATGATTCCACATTTCGAATACACAGTTATACCCTGATATCTTACACATCACTCGCTATCGCCTCGATCAAATATCTTCCCAGCTAATGATAATAAGAGTACAACATCACACTTAACCGACGATTTTTTATTCAACAGGTTTCTAGCCCGTGCTCTGAAATTTTCTTTCACATGGGCAGAATGGGTCTTAGGAGGCCTTAATCAACTACCCCTGTTAACTGCAACTATATTATTATCCATCGTGCCAATTTCCTGTGGGGCTTTGGCTATGTGGCTTTTCATCGCTTTACAATTCCTCAAGTTAATAAAGTTGTATGAGGATTATCTAGAGCAACTGTTGCTTGCTTCGTTTCGGTTTTCTTTTATCAAAAAATTCGGAGAGAGGAGGAAGAAACAGAATTGTGAGCAGCAGAAGCAGCGTGAGAATGGCTTAGATGAAAAGCAGATTTGGTTTCAGTTAGTATTGTTCCTCGTATGGTGCGCTGCTGCTATTCCTGCTATTCCCTCTGTTCTTGTATGGGCCAAGAACTACAGGTATGGATTCACATACGGATTAGATCAGACAAATTTGTAAAATTCAATTCGAAAGTACAATAATGATGTACAGTAGAACCTCGATTATCCGAACCTCAGTCATCTGAGCGGTTAATTATCTGAATATTGGCACGAAATATACATTGCTACGCTACAATTATTGTACAGAAGAACATTTGGTTACAGATATAATGCAACGTTGATAACAGAAGACCCTTACTTAATGATCTGCTGGATGGTCTTAGTGGGTTTTGGCTCAGCGGGCATCACATGGGTCCCACCCAATAGCCCTGGCTATTATTCTCGAGAAATTGCTACTGTTCTCCGATTGTTAGGATGGACTGCCTTGACGATCACTGGAGTTGGCTATCCATGTCAGTACCAGTATTTGATGCCTTCTCTAATCGCAGTGGCTATTGGCCTTCTTGCAATACGTCCAATAATTGGATTACCTGCTACATTGCGGCAATGATTTTATACCGTGATATACCATGTGGTACAATCACGGTCATAATTGATTCTAGTAGAAAGTTATACAAAACATATCACAAAGCTATAATTATAGATGAACTAGTAACAATACAAGCTATAATCAGGGTATGTCGAAAATAAGCTTGTTTCTTATATTTTCTCTCTTGACACCCCAAATGATGGATTTTGATGTCAACTAGCTCCTGTCCAAAGAAGAGGCCTATAGCCAAATTTCAAGTATTGGCTCAAACGAGTCCTCCATTTCCCATATAATCATAATTTCACTAGAAATTAAGATATCAAGTTCGTTTTATTTTAGAGGGGAAGGATTGAGGTATGCACAAAAAATAAGTGGGCTTCAACATAAATCTCGGAGTTAGGGGATGGCCTAGAAGGAGGGCTTGTTCCTCAATGCAAAGGTATTTGAAGATTGAGCTTGGAGAACACTTTTTCCCTTATCAATACCTCCATCCTTTTCCTTTAGAATCAGACTAAAACGAATTCTATATCTTAGTTGTTAGCCAAGTTATAATTTTATGGTAAACATCTTTTTTCTTCCTGTGTTAAAATTATATGGCAAATGGAAATTTCGTTTAAGCGAGTACTTGAAATTAGGCTGCAGGCTTCTTCGTTGGAGAGAAGGTATTGGACAAAGAAATCTATCATTTGGAGTTTTAGCAGCGAAGCAATTAAAACCATGTTTACTTCGAAGACACCTTTATGATCATGTTGTATAATGAGTGCGCCAACCTTTTTAGCAATTGCGTATACGATCAATTAGCCCTAGCAAGGCCCATTTCCCTGGTGGCAAAAAATGTCCACAAAACAAATGACGAGATTATACAAAGGTTCAAATTGCGTAGTGAAAATGTTTATAATGATCTAGTCTTGGTTTTTCATGATATACATATGAGTTTTTACTGATAACAACATCGACTGCAGCTTATCAATTTTCAATTTTAATGTAAAATGGTATTTGCATGATCTTATTTGTATTTTCTTCGTACTTCCACAGAATTGTTTTTAACCATTGAAAACTATCTACATAATACCAAAACTCGCTGGTGGTGTAAAAAAAGTTCATGTCGTACTTTTTGATGGAATTTAATAATTTGACGCACTCGTTAATTCAAATTCCATTTCCAGAGTGAACTGGTTTCCCGGGACGATTTTTTCGCGGTCTTGATAGCCGGAAAGTGCTTGCTTTAGTACCTCTAAGACGCATATATTTTCTGTTGTTACCGAAACTACTTTTATTCTACAATAATCAGAACCGTGAGAGTAACCATAATTGACGGTACTTTCGGGCACAAAATTTCTCATCAGTCATTTATGCAAATCATCTAATGTTTACACAGACTGATCCGACTGAGAATTTAACTTTTTGCTCTGTACCTAGTATAAGTTAGTTATTTTTAATTCCTTAATTTTATTACCCATAGTATTGGTCTGAAAACTAATAATTTGGAGTTGTGAAAAACAATTTGATGTTTGCTAAATTACATTTCCGCTTCGGCAGTATGTATTTTTTATCAGTGATTTTTTTTAACTGAAACAAAAACCAGAATTAATTCATAACCGTAGAGGAAGCCGAAACCGGTATTCGTATCGGTATGATATATTCTATAACAATCTACGAAAATCTAAGCAAAAAATATGACAACAATTTATCAAGCTGCAGAATACTAAAAAAAGAAGGGATAGTGTTTCGTAGAAAACGACAGGCGTAGAAATTTTCGTCAGAATTTGTAGAAATTCTTCTCTTCCATAGCAATCATGTTTTTACGAATTTAATGGTGAGTTCAGTTACTATTATTTTCAGCCCGAGGATAGTATTAAATTATTGATAATCTTTCATTAGTCTTGACTCTAGAGAGGTTGGATGTTAAATCATCCGCGGCAGCGTTGCATGTGGATCTGTGAAGCGATGTTGGCTTACAGAGATTTATGCTTCATCAGAATCAACACCGCCAACTTACTGAATTTCCGTTTGTTTTCAAGTCATGATCATTAGTAATGGGGGGGGGGGGGGGGGGGGGGGGGTAGAGAAACGATTTTTTGTTTTCTATGTCTTTTTCGCTCTGAGGTTTTAACTCTGAGGTCTGAACGGCCGAGCGACGTGTCAGAATTACAGTAGAAATAAAAAAAACATTTTTTAATTGTTTAAATTCATGAATTTTGTTGCAATGATCAAATTCCGAGTTTTGTAATTCCACACTACTAGGATTCTGTGTGTGTCGTGAGGACACATACAACACTATACCTGCTGGCGGTGATCAGAATTCATGGCAGCTTAACAAAATAATAAAGAAAATATTTATGGTAATTTTATTTAGGCAGGTTGTGACGTTTGAAAAATTGAAAATTCGAGGTTTATCACGTTTGACAATGTATATGACAAAGTCTTGCAATTTTGTGTAATGTAGGCTAATGGAACAACGAAAATGTGTAAAGTGTTTCCGAACATCGTATCGTTTCCTACATAATAATTGATCCGAAAAGTGCGTAAACTAATTTAACTTGTATGTGGCAGCTGAATTTTAATAGCGTCGTAATGACGTTCTACGTCCCTATTTCATTCATTGTATTTCACGTTTCTGTTTAACTCCTGTTATAAGCAATATTCTGCATATCGCTCACTTTCGCTCATAAATTATTATAAGCCATTCGATCTATGATTTGTGTATCATGGATTTTGTGTAATCCTCTAGACATATTTGATTTTTTTATTTGGTTTGATTGTCATCTGCTATATTTTTGTGTTCCAGCAAATAAACGAAGTCCCTTGAGGCTTTTTGATACTTTACCGTATATTCAAGTGTGTGTGTGCCAACTGCAGTGTGTGCCTTTCCCAAACTTGATCCTACTCTCACCTGTTAGGGCCGCGCGGTATTGGAAAATGGATTTGCGGGGTAATGAAAAGTAACGTGAAAATCCGTCTTTTCCGCCTTTTCTTTCTCTTATAAAGTCTTAATTTCATGACTGGTATTCGTTTATTAGCAAATTTTCGTGGCGATAATCAGTGATAACAGAAACATACACGAATGTGAAAAATATCAATCTATATTAAAGCAATCTTCAATACATTTTTATGACATTATGATATATAGTTTCGGTGACATGCATCTCGATAATTAATTTCAAAAGGCTTTTAACCGTAATGATAACAAAAATATAATTTATAAGAATTTACAAAACGAAACGCAGTCTACAGAATGTCGTTGGCAAAAAAGTCTACGTTTATACTCCTACTATAATACGAGTCTTTTATTGACAATAAGATAACTCGCGCAATTATTTTGCACCTCAGGCCGTTTGGACGAGATAAAACACGCACGTTTTCATCGTCCTTTTTCGTTCCTATTTATTTTGTTTGAAAATAATAGCTCAACTTTCAAGTGACTAGTAATAATGTAAATCTTCCATTCTGTTCCATCATGAGAACAAGGAAGCACAAGGTGGTGACTGAAACCTGTAAAACAATTATCTCCGCAGTTGTACTTTTCAAATAAAAAGTATCTGCAAAATTTTATTCTCTTTATTATAACAGAGAAGAGGATAAATATTTTGTTATCTCTTATTTTCGTACAATCCTTTTGTCTTGGGTTACAAGTGATACATGAAAATATATTTTTAGATCATCATACCCAACACTTCGATTTTAATCATGTATTTATACCTAAGCATTGATTGTGTTGAAACATGTATTTTTATGATTAGTTATACAAAATGTGGATTGTGAATATAAAGTTTTCGTTTTAAATTTGAAATATATATATATTTTTTCTTCTAAATTATTCCTGATTTTTGTACATAATTTTGTATTTCCATTACTTTTCCAGGGTCAGTCCGGTGCCCCGGGATATGTATAGTTTCCTAAGACAAGAAAGACTAAAATTGTTTCCCATCTCGCATTTTACTTTATAATTTTGCATAAGTATTCTAGTTATGTCATCTAAACTTTCTGAATTGCAGTGTGGGTCGCGAATTATCTCGTCCGTTCTGCTTGCAGCATAATAGGGGGGCGCGAGTTAACTTGTCAGTGTCTGTTGAAGGGATGAGAGACAAGTTGGATTAGATTTTTCTGTACTCTTGCTATTAAGAATACATGTTATAATTACAGTAGTAGATTTGAGTATAGAGTAATGATATTAGGGATTGAATGGTATTCGTTAGACTACGTGGCACTCAGTAGTCCAGCGCCCATTCATTTTCTTGAAGAAACGAGTCAACGACTTCCTTCATGGATAGGTTGGGTATGAGCTGATCTTGGGTCAGACGAACTCGGGTTACAGGATCAAAGTGCCCCACCCTCTGTAGATGTTCTTCTATGTCTTTACGTTCGTACGTGATTCCGCTGGGAGTTATCACAGGCTCCTGAAGAATCTCAAAACTGATCTTGCCACATAGGTAGTCTGGTACCTCCCTCACCTGTTAGGTTTAAAATATACAGTTCATCCTATAGGATTTGTTTTGCGTCAAAAACTAACATTTAGAGTGGTGAGAGTGGGAGGAATAGAATATTTGAGACACCCTATTCGACACATTTTCCAAGCATAAAATAGGTGATAACTTTCAATCAACTTCATGATCAACGGGAAATATTGAGCAATTGACTGCTATACTAACCCTCCGCCGTTCGTCCACCTTGGCAAACAAATCGTTGAGACGAGCAATGCAGTTGTCTCTATACTCTTCAATCTGTTCTCTCGTTCTCCCAGTCCTGTTGCTATCAGTTTCATTTTCTGAAACTTCACCCTCTCTGTCTTTAATGCTAGCAGCATTGCGATCTGCATCTTCAATGATTAATTGATTAAGATAAGATTGCAGCTCAATATCTTGCGCGACTCTCTGTTCTTCCCTCAATTGGAAACGTCGTTTTCGCGCCTGCCTCAGCACGCTTGTCACGTCATCTCCATAATTCAACTTCTGCTCCTTAGCCAGGTCTACCGCTGTAATTCCACATTGTTTATCAGCCTTTTAAATATTCATATTTTGCCAAGGGTTTACGAGGTTCATACATATATCGAGCACTATGTGAGAATCCCCTAAGGCAGGGTGACCATAATAACTGAAATTTGAGTGTCTTTAACTTTTACAAGTTTTAAGGGAATAGGATTTCATTCCTTCTATGTTCGAAAGTAATGTGGTTTGCAGAAAAGTTCTGCTTTCCTACATTTAAAATTTTTTATCACAGATCGGGAATGTTTAGAATGATTTCCATGAAGTTTCTGAAGTTTAAAATCAAGCGACGTTTAGTAACTTGCTCAATCTATATTATCTCGCCATTTGTTTTGACCACTGCTTCCGATACTGGTATTGACAGAATCTTTTCAACCTTTGAATTTGTGTATTTAAAGCTCAGAAATTGACTACAGATTTGTTTTCGGTAGGCGCCTTTGTATGTCCTCTTTGGGAACTCGGTAAATTTTTCATTCATCTTCAAATTTGGCCATTTTTTTCCTGACATAATTTGACGCCGACCAATCTCATCTACTTTGAACTTATCAAAACTCAGTTCAAAACATAACATACTAATATTTTTCTGCATCCTAAAAAATGAACTAGGTCTCTTGAATCATAGTGTCCTACAAAATTGGACTATCAAAATCCAGGACTTTTCCAGGATTTATTGAGGACCAAAAGCTTGTTTTAAGCAAAGTTTTTTCGTTTGATTGTTTGCTGGATGAACAAGTAAAGAAGACTTAGTTTCATGAAAGCTGTTATATTATTTCATTTTTAATCGCTTCGAACAAAGTTAAAACGCTTGCTAGTTCAGAATATTGTTTTTGAAGTGAATAATTCACATTCCGAATTAAATACGTGAGTACTGAAATCCGTAGTTTCTTGCGATTGAAAATTTTTAAATTTTTTGTAAAATCGCTAGAACACGCGTAAATTTCAGGATAATTCCATACTATTTCAAGGAGGACATTATTATCAAAATATTTCCGGGACCTCCAGGACTTTCAGGATTGCTGGACAACATATGAATGAAATCTAGACAGGCAGGAAAACAGTAATGTAAGGTCGAAGTTAGCGGGTCCACTCGATTCCAGTCTGCAGTTAATTATACACTCCGACAGGTGGATGGTTCATGGTCAAATGAAGTTTGTTTACAATTTGATTATGCTTATGAAGTTTGTAAGCTCAGAAAATGTGATACAACAAAATTGGAGTTATCTTAATAGCCAATCTATAAGTAAGTTTCAATTGATTTACACCACTAGTATGTAGGTGAACCATTGTTTTACGTTCTGGGTAGTTCTTGGGGGCTTTGATATGGATAGTTAATTATACTTGAAATTACCTCTCTGAAGGTGTTTGACAGCCTCGTCAAAAAGTTCCAATTCAAGAAGTGCTTGGCCTAAAAAGAAGTGACCCTTTACCAGACACGGATCCATGTCCAGAGCTCGCCGGCAATCCTGACAGGATGAGTCCCATCGCTTGAGCTTAAGATGACACAGAGCACGGTTTGTGAAGTATGTGGCTTGGGTTGGATTCTTGATCTGTCACAATGTGGCATAAAAATGATCTCTCTTCATTTACCGATTTGTATAATAATTCATATGGACGCGGTCGTTTCAAATGACAATCGGGAAAATATACCCGTACCGATATCTGTTGTTTTTGTACAAACACGGAGCAATACTTACAATGGCTTTTGTGTAACAATTTGCTGCATCCTCGTATTTGTGCAAATTGAACAGGCGATTACCCTGCTCTTTCAACTCCTTATCTGAAAGGTTAGCCGTGGAGTACGTCTTACTCATTTTAATTTAGTTTATCGATGATTGAGCAGTGATCCGTTCCCTGAATTTAATTAGTGATGCGCGTAATAATCCCGGAAAGTATAAAACTGTACTCCAATTAAATTTGTCATCGTATTATAACTTTGACTATAGCCGATTCCATTTTGCTTGGTACTATACATATCGAGCTGTTATTTTGCCAAATTTTGTTACCTGGCGCCATCTATTCGTTTCATGGCACGTGCATGGACCGGCGGCGTCGATAAAAATGTCACGTGCCGTTATGCAGGTACGTTTGGTGGTAGAAATTGGAACTGTTATCGGACTTGCAGGTAATTCCTTACAGGATTGTAACATCTGACGTTCGTATAGGGATTGGGGACTTGCCTAGATAATTCCTCAGTTCAGACTGTATCTGCAAGAGGCGCTGTCGACAATCTACTACCTAAATACGGAAAGCTAGCGGGTTGCTCGAATGCCTTCGCTAGTGTCGCATATTTCGTTCCCAGCCAACGAGGATGAGTTTCATAACACTCAACTGATAAATTTGAATTCTCTCTAGTCTGACATTGGTCTGACAGAGAAAGCTGGCGGGAATTAAGTCTCTATGGACATAAATATCCTCGCGAATCCTGCGTCACTTGAATTTCCGCCTCAAACGAATGCCGCATTTGGTAACAGTTCTTATCAAATATGAACAAGGATTTGCCCCTCCCTCAGCTACAATCAGAAAAACGATTGCAGGTTAGTCTAGCGATTAGAATTATTAATCGACTCTGGTGGATCTCAAAATACACAATTGCAAGTAAACTTAACCTAATATTAATCCTAATCTATCTATTTGCTTATCCATATCTTCCTAGATTAGAGTTCATTTGATATAACTCAGAGGAAGGACACTTTCGCTCTCTTATAAACACTCCATCTTATGGAAAATGGCAAACAAAACAAGAATGAAAAGAAAAACAACAGAGCCAGATGAGCAGCAAGCAAAGCGATCCAGAGGCGCTGCCTCTCAGGCAGATTCATCTACCGAGGTAAATATCACATTTCCCATTTCTCTGTCAACACTATATTGAATGCTTTGTTTTCTCATAATGGTTTTTGAATTCCTTATCGTCACTATTTTCTGTCATGTTAGTTGACAAAACTATGTTCAATCAATTATATACCATCAGTCCATGGAAATGTTCACAGGCAACTGCAGGGAAGATAAAACGTATTTTTGTTAAGAATTTCATGTGTCACGACGCATTGGAAATCCATTTAAACGCTAATGTAAACTTCATTGTTGGCCGAAATGGTAGCGGTAAGAGTGCTATCCTGACAGCATTAGTTGTAGGACTTGGAGCTAAAGCTAATGCAACGAGTCGAGGCAGTTCGGTCAAAGGTATTGTATACGTACTTGATCCACTACTAGTAATTGTCGAATGTATGAAGCACTTATTTGCCACTTTCGAAATTTGTTGAAAATATTTAGAATTCATTAAGAAAGGTAAGAGCTCGGCGCTAGTGGAAATCACTTTGGTTAACGAGGGAGTGATGGCGTACAAACCAGAAGTTTACGGCAACAATATCACAGTTTCACGTACCATAGGATCCAGCAGTGGATATAAGATTAAAAATTCAAATGGTAATGTCATATTTTTACTATTTTATTTTTCACTGTGCATTTCAATGGCTCTGTGAGAGATTTTCGAGTATTTATCATCCGCACTCTGAGTATAGGAAATAATTGTTATCCCTTTTTTTTTTTTACGTAATTTCCATCTGGCGATTCAAATATCGTGTTAGTAAATTAGTTGCAATGTTGCAAATTGCCTTTCCAGGTACAGGTTCACACACGTTCAGGTATAAAAATTGCATTTTTAGGTGAAGTTATTTCTACCAAAAAGGATGAACTCGAACGCATCATATCAGAGATGAATATTCAAGTAGAGAACCCGGTTTCAATTCTTAATCAAGATGTCTCGAGGACATTTCTCGTTACCGCTGGACCCAAAGAGAAATATGAGTTATTTATGAAAGCCACGCATCTGGACAAAATAGGATCCAATTATGAAAGTGCCCAGGTTTCATGCGAAGAGGCTAAACATCGATTGTGTGAAAGCAAAGAGGTAACAATATAATAATTATCAATAGTAAGTGTTAGGCAGTGTGATTTTTATGATTTAGTTTACTCTAAACACCTATATTCTCATGATTATCCCAAGTTGTAGTATAATTTTTGTTAATAATTATAGTGTTTATCTATGGCAAAAATAGAAATTGACGAATTAGAAAAGAATGTACGGATGCTAGAGTCCATTGATGACGTTCGTGCTCAGCACGATGCATTGAAGAAAGAACTACTTTGGTCAATAGTGAGTATACCATGTCAGTTAAGATATTATTTAGCAAAGACTGATCTTATCGATCTTTTTAAAAATTGGCTTTCTTGCTGGAAACTTTTCTGAGGTCACTGAAGTCACTTGAGATTTTGAACAATTATCAGTTCAATGCAATATATATTTTTCAAAGGAACTCCTGAAATAATTTCATTATACTGAAGAAGCTAAGAATGCGTTGAATTTAACACAATTGTAATACACATTTAATGTCAGGCAATTGCGGAAGAACACAAGCTAAACCAAATACGGACAAGTTTGGAAGAACATCAGAACAATGTAGAGAATCATAAGGAAGAAATAAAGACAAAAGAGATGAAAGAAAAGCAGATAAAGAGCAAAATTGAGTAAGAAAAGTCTCAGATTAATTGAGCACTTTTTTTTACCCCACCTTCATGTTTCACGATTCGTTTTAGTACATTTACAAGGCTCAAATATGTTAATTTTAAATGATTTACACCAGGGAATTTAGAGAGAAAATACAAGAAATTGAAAACGAGGCTACGGGGAGTTCGGAAGCATATGCCGTAACAAAGAGAAATCTTTCCAGCAAGAAAGAAGCTTATGCTGTGAAGGCTAGAGAATGGAAATCGTTACAGGCTGAGATAAAACGTACTGAGGAGAATATTAGCATTTTACGCCAAGAGATTCAACGGCAGGAGGCGTAAGTATTTTAAGTACACCTACGATAGATCTATGATTTTCTTTCAATAACAGCAACAAACTGAATATGATTTTCATATTCAGAATATTCCTTATGCCTACAAAGTTTGAATTTCAAAGAATCCAGAGAGATCTTTATCGCTCGGTTACCTTCCTGCTCACGAAACCAATTGATCAAATGTTATTCATAGTGGATCACGTTTTCTGTTACGTAACATAACGGAACTTTAGAAATGAGGAAAAGATCCCAATCAATCCAGTCAAGTCAATTGCAACTATCTTCCAATTATTTTTTATTGTTTCTTATTGAAATGCACTTGTTTACACGTAAAACGTAGAAAAGAAACTAATCGTTATTAACTTAAATTTCTTGAGGAATCTGAATCATAACGAATATTTCATTAAAACTGATTAAAAACTAGATGAAACTTACGACTGCAGAGTCATTTTGGTATTGACCACGATTATAATTGAGTTTGAGATAATCCTAGTTAGAACTTGATGGTGTCGTACAAAATTTTCCTTCTTGTAACGAATTCGTGACGGCGTCTGAACGGTTCACACCACTCACATTTGTAGATTAGATAAGTATTTGGCCGATTAGAACTTGTTCACAAATAACTGTATTTCTCCAATTGAATCTCATCTCTGGACATCATACAATTGGTCAACATTAGAACCAATTAAACATGGATACAGAATTTATTATTTAACACTGTTATACATTGAAACTTGTTTAATCTGATTGGAATTCTACCTGCAGCATAATCTTCGACCGATTGAAACGATTCTAAGTCATTAAAATCCAGTCCTTTTGAATGACATTTAATTGAATTTTTACATGAAAAAACTATCCTCGAAACGCAACCTGTAATCCTAAAAGAATCCTGGAGAAGTCCTGGACTTTGATACTCCAATTGTGCTGCACAATGTTTTATCATTCAATACTTTCTTTGTTAATCAGGAAGTATTCTTATTGTATAAATATTTGTTTCCAGTGACAGTAATCAAGTTGAAGATGAGAAGCGTCAAGTTAAAGCAAAGTTGAACAAATTCGAAGAACAGTTAGTTGAAGTTGAGGCCATGCTGCATACAAAGCAGACAGAACAAATGCATTGCGAAGGCAACAAAACTCATTTGATTCGAGAAGAGCATGATCTTAAAATAGATCTTGATCGAAATGACACCAAGATTAGTACGTCTTATTTTCATCCATAACTTTATTCTTCAGAATTGTTGCTCTATTTACTTTGACTCAGGTATCTTGAATATTGTAGAATCAGTAAATTAATGAGTTATTATTGATTTAACAATCTCCCATACAACAATTACGAACTTGGTTTATCATATAGAACAGAAGAAGAGGCAGTTGAACGCCTTGAAGCAGGAGTCTGATAATGCAGTTACAGTCTTTGGACCTAATATGCCCCGACTTTTGAAGCGTATAAAAGAAGAACATGACAGAGGAAGATTTAAACAAATGCCGCATGGTCCGTTGGGTCGGTATTCACAATTTTCCAACTCATTCATTTTGCCATACGTCCAATTTCCTTAACCAGTTAAATTTGAAGAAATGTTCTGAACATATGTGTGGCTATCGCTTCCCCAGTCTAGTAGAATGTTCTACGGGAAACTAGCGATCGTTACTTTCATTCAAAATGCGTGTAGCTAGCGTAAAAATGATGTATCACATTTGTGGAACAAAAAATTGATACCTTCAACGAAAGGCTTGTCAGTTTTCACGTGAAATTATTTGGAACAAACCTTTATATTCCTGTTCATTGGGTTCTAAAAAATAACAGCTCTATGGTGTTTATGACGAGATTCCAAAATCTAAGGACTTATTAAAGGTCAGCTGTAGAATCTTTAAACTGTTTAAATGATTCAGGTATGAATTCATCAATTTAGAGGAAAATTTCAGACCTTTTACAAGAATGAGTCATATTTGGTGGAAAGTAACATATGTATGGGCTATTCCATGCCAACTGACCCAATCGCTGACCCTCGACATTCTGTACTGCTTCTGCGTTTCTTGATATGACAGCACTCGATAGATGAAAAACTTGTACCAAATTGAGTGTATAAAAAATTAATTTTCTTCAAGAAACGTTGCCTAAATTCCAGAGCCAAAACTCCAAATTTTAGGGCATGAATGAAGACTGATCTCCAATTCCTTCTGGGTTTTTCTTTTTTTGTTTCTCAATTTTATTTATATGTCGATTTATTGGTACTAATTAATGCAAATCTCGAGAATTACGTATATTTTACAAGTGCCTCTGAATAAAGAGAAACTAACGTCATTCTGGCTCGTTTCATCTCATTTCGTGGGTTCCTTTCCGCGTCACAATCTTGTTCTCGTTTGTATCTCTGTCTTCCCTGGTATACTAATTTATCCCTAACATGAGTTTACTTTTCTCATCATTACAGGGTTACATATAAAAATGAAAGATCCGGACTGGGCAGCAGCAGTTGAAAGTTTTCTCGGCGCGGGCACGCTGCGCTCGTTTTGTGTGGATAACGCCCAAGATGCAAAGGCTTTAAGCTACATAATGAAGGAAGTGTTCCGGGATGAAAATAATCCCCAAATTATTGCCAGTAGATTTTACTATAAGGTATCAATTATCCTATTAATGCTACGCTGATATGAGATGCATTTATTGCTAATATTGCATCATTCGTGGATTTTAAATCAATTGTGACCTTAAGCGAAGTAGGCCTACTGGCACTGATATTTCAATTCACGAATATATGAAAAGTACCAAAACCGACAAACCATTTCGTTTCTTGGTTTCAGCCTCGTGCTCTAGCGTTACCATTAAATAAACTTTCTATGCAGAAATGTAAATTACAGACCTGCCCCATCAAATCATACCTCTATTTTTATCACATTAGTTACTTATGACACTTGAAAATTACAAACCAAAAAATCTTAACATCAAGTAGGAATCTTTATGACACAGGTGACATAGGTACTCTGTAAAAAACGTTGGTATTGAATACGTTCTCTTAATTTGCTATCAGCTTCCATTATCAAAAATAATGAATACTTATGCAGATCCATGATGTAAGTCGACATTGTACACGGGCACCGGGATACTTCAATTTACTAGAGGCAATGGAATTCTCTGACCCTATTGTGGCAAACTGTTTGATTGATCAACGGGAAGTTGAATGTGTGTTGCTGATACCAACGAGTCAAGAGGCTTGTCAAATGCTATCAGACGTTTGTCAAGTGCCTAATAATTGCAAGAGAGCTTTAACGCAACAGGGTGATACATTCTTCCCAGATCCAAACTACAGAAGTTATGGTGGGCGCCCGGGAATGAGAGCAAGATTCCTCCAAGTATCAACCACAGAAGCAATTAAGTAAGTCATTCTTTGTCACTTCAGGATTTTATCGGATTCCTTTATTCAAATTTGTCTTTTAAACAGAGTTTTAGAAGAGGAGCTTGCTTCTACAGAGGCAGAAAGGATGACGATTATTAACCAGTACAAACAGGTTCAGCAGAAGTTGAAAGCAGCCAAGGACGACTTGACCAGCATTAATAAGCATGTTTCCATGCTTCGCTCAAGCCAAATTAAATTGAAAACTGCCATAAACGAGCTACTCGACAAGTGTGAAATTGATGATTCTAATTCTATTGCCGTTTTTGTGAGTGAAATTACACATTTGCTTCTATGGTTCTGCTTCTGAGACAAATTTGGCACACTCTTCATCGAAATACATTTACTTTCATCATATGAAAGTAGGGATATGTATCATCCGTGAATATATTGTGTAGGCTAATACAATTCGAGTACTAGAGTTGAAAATTGTAACATACCAATTTAAATTCATAGGTCTGACCGAAATGTGGTGGTACCAAAGTAAGTAATAATCATGTATTTCCTTAGACTGCAGACTTGAACGACCTATTGAAGAAAGTTGAGCGTGATTCGGGTGAAGAAGCACAATTGAAAGAGGAAGTTTCACAACTACTGACAGAAGTTCAATCACTTGAAGTCAAAGTCAAGAGATGTAGAGACCTTGCGCATTGCCTAGATATGAAGCTTGAACCGATTAAGGTACTTGTTTAGCCCTGCTAATGAAATCGAATCAAACCGATGGATCAAATATTAGTCGTAATGAATCGACTAAATAAAATAAAACAATTCAATTGTCTAATTGTTTATTCATTTCAAGTTTCTTACTGATATGCACTCAATATGCATACAATAGGAAGAAGAAGCTGTTGCTCTAATCTTGAATTTTGTAATGAAACAGAATCATACCGAATATGGAATTAAAACTGAATAACCAAAAAAAGATTAAGTTCAGACAATGCCAGTCAGAACTTGTTAGTGTCAAGTAAAAATTTTCTCATTGTAAAAAATACGTGACTGCGTCCAAACGATAGGCATTAGAACTTATTTTATAAGGTCTATATTTTCGATTCATTCTAATTGACATTTGTTGATAAGTATTTGACCGATTAGAATTTATTCACAAATAATTGTATCTCTCCGATTAAATCTCATTTAGAGACGTCATACAATTGGTCAACATTAGAACTGATGGAATATTAATACAAAAATTCCTATTCCCCACTATTCTGCATTGGAACTTGATTTTATCCCATTGAAATCCTATCGGCGGCAAAACCTTTGGAATTTCAAAACCAATGGAATTTAATTGTTGTTAATCACGTCCAATTGATCTTCTTTAGCAGGGATACTATTTGCAACCTAATGTTTATTCTTTGATCAATCGCAGAACATAAGAGAACTGAAGCTTCTGCTCATTCTATTCAAATGTTCGTCTTGTGTTTCATGAATCGAGGAAACTCATAGCTAGAATGAACTTCATCACTCTTTGTCTGTACAATTTTTTAGTCAAGCATTCTAAATCAGACTGTGGCCTCTGTTTCAGAAATTGATAAGAGAGCAAGAGAATGAGTTGCAAATGATTCGTGTCCATTCTCAGTATGGTGAGCAGAGATTGTTGCAAGCTCAACAAGCCTTACAAAAAGCAACTGCAGAGGTTGAAAGACAAGAGCGTGTTACTGGCAAAGCAGTTGCCGATGCCGCCCAACTGTCTCCTCGGGTGAATACACAGAGGTAATTTATAAACAATCCTTTTTATTGCGATTCGCCAATTCGGCGTCATAACTTTGATTTGTCTGTGATTTTTACTTTTCAAATTTCACTTATGATACCGATCATTGTTGGGTTTGAGCATGGTGTCCAACGATCCTGGAAGTTCTGAAAATATCCCAACATTAATATCTTCCTTGAAATAATATGGAATTATCCTGAAATTTTACTCGTGTCCTAGAAATTTTCAAAAAATGTTGAAAATCTTCAATCGCAAGAAACTACGAATTTCAACGCTTACGTATCTAATTCAGAATGTGAACTATGCACTTCAAAAGCAATATGCTGGATTAGTAAGATGTTAACTTTGTTCAAGGCAATTGAAAATAAAGTAATATAACAGCTTTCATGAAACTATTTTTTTAGACTGATCCATGGGCATATGTATAAAGAGAATTCACACCCAACAATATAATTTTCAGTCTAGCTGGTTGCCTTTTTGTTTTACGTAACATTTGTATTTTTGAAATCTTGCAAGATTCCCTAGCTCTGAGAGATGCGATTTTGGTGGCATATATTTCATATTATAGAGATAAAAAAATTCCTAATTTATAAAATACTTATATAACACTCATATCACGACTCTCAGAGGTAGAACATTAATAGAAATTGCAACAAAAAAAGAAACTTCTTTTGAGGTATGACAATGCTTGGCGATGAACAAATATTAGTTTGCTAAATTATATGCGACAGAAGGTTCTTTTTTTCATTTTACCTATCATATTTGCAAGACTTGATAAAGGCGCAATTTTGTTTATAGTTGTATTGATTATGACCGTTATTAATTCTGTGATATTTGTTTCAATCAAACCAGAATTTAATGCATATGTTATGCTCATATAGGTCAGCGAATGAAATCAATCGCATGATAAAAGAATTGCGAGCCAACATTGAGACAATCGAAGAACAGTGTGGCTCCAAGGAGGAGCTAATGGCCGAATTGGAGAAAAAACGAGACAAGTATGAAGATATTCTGGAGTTTGCTTCTGCAATAGAGGCAAGCAACAACGTAAGTCGTTCGTCACTTTTGTCTACTCTCATACTAACATGCAAGTTCGATCTCTGGTTTGCTAATAATGAATAGGTAATTAGTGTTTACAATTTCACGTTTAACTTTGTATGCGAAAAGCATTCTGATTATTCTATACCTCATTAATGTCTACGTAATTAGTTAGTAGCATTTATTCTAATCTTCCCAACAATAGCAATATAATTCGGATTTCATTTGTGAGTTTTTGAATCTGAAACTTTTTGAAATTTGGTGGGTAAAGGGTGGAAAAAGGATTTAATTTTGGGGCAAACCAATAGCATACAGAGATAAGGTCAGTTTTTCAGTGTCATAAGCACGTGACACCATTTCATTCTCAACCTTTAAACCCAGAATCCTTGAAGTTCTGATTTTTTTAATGTATCAAATACAATCGAAGAGTTGGATGAAACAAGGGCCTAGGTAACATGTGGTGTTCTCACAACATAAACATGGTTTATAGTGTATTACTCAAATATTTCATCAAGTTCATCTCTGGACAGAAAGCCCTTGCTGTAAATGAGGTCCTTGATACATCTATCTTTTGAATTCAGGATAAACCTATCTTACTCTTGTTTTTGTATCTATTTATCAGAAACAGTTACAACGATTGGAAGGGAGACGACGTCTCTATCAAACAATGAAGAAGCATATTGGTAGCAGAGTACAACATTCATTTCAAAGTGTATTAGCATTGCGGAAATACAAGGTATATTAGTAATGCATACTAACAATCAAGATAGCTTAATTTCACGGCTAGGTATGATTCCCCATTTTTTCAAAATACATTCACGCAGGGTACTTTAACAATCGACCATGGTAATCGACGGCTGGAACTCGAAGTTAATCCGGCAGGCAGTGCGAACAGAACAACTAATGACGCTAGATCTTTATCCGGAGGTGAAAGATCATATTCCACTGTAGCCTTTATTTTAGCATTATGGGACTGCATAGAACTGCCATTCTATTTTCTTGACGAGTTTGATGTATTCATGGTGAGCCAATAATTATTATTTATCTATTCCAAATATCATGTAATTTTGGCGTTTTAGTCATGAGCCTGTTGAGACTCTTGAATAGTCAATACTTAAACTGTAAAAACGATTGCAATCAATTATTTTCTCTTAGATTTTCACAAAATTCTAGTTTCTCTTTGTCATTTCTTTTGAATCAAGCTATGTTCCACCAAATCTCCTCCTTTATGAAATCATTTTGTTTAGGATAAAGTTAATCGGCGGATTATCATGGACATTTTACTAGACCATACGAGATGTCACCCAGCTAATCAGTTTGCATTTCTGACGCCCTTGGACACTTCAAATATTTTAGCTGAGGATTATGTTACTATACATCAGTAAGTGGTTGAATAATTATGAAAATGTGTTGGTAAACAGTCCGAATACAAATAATAAGTCTTCTCGATATATTTCAGATTAGCAGCACCAGAGAGGGCTGAAAATGGTGTACAATAAACAACATAGTTCGGATGTTAAGCGAGAGAATCGAATGGTTGGCTGCTTAGAATATTGAATTTGTAGAGTATTTATAGGGCATGATTCACATTTCGCTACGATTTGTCTGAGACTTTCTGAATCATACCGGAAGCCAAACTAAATGACTTCCATGTACGTGAGGCAATAAGATCGTTTTGCTTTGAAGAATTATTTTCACCAGATTATAATATATTTATGATTAGGTTCTTTGAAGTACGAAACCAACAATTATTCAAATGGCATCTTGTACCATATTGTCATAGGAAAAATGTGCCTGCCAACCAACCAAGCGACCAATCGCAAATCGTTCGTAAAGAATATGTTTTCTTTTCCTCGGAAATACTATTTATTTTATACACTACCAAAAAATGATGTAATAGAATATTTGAAATATAGGTAAGGCAGTATCACATTTCCACTGCACTAGTTTTGCTGAATACATTTTCATATAAGTATGTGTACACCCAATTATTTCAAGATACTTTCAAAAAGTGACTTGATAGAAGATGAACAAAAATTCTCACAATATCCCCGGACTTAGTAGCTCATAATATGAAAATAGCTATTGATCTGCAGAATGAACGAATGATTTCCTTCATTTATAGAATAGTATAGTTTCTCCATTTATTATTTTCTTCATTTTTATGTGGCTTCAATCATTTTTGGAAATAAAAAATCGTTCCAAAGAACGTATACGCAGATGCAACAGTATATATTTAATGTCGCGCAATGCTTATCTAGTCATCATAATATTGTCGCTATTTCTGGCGTCGTTTCAATTGTATAAGCCCGTTTATTCAGAGAATTTTCCGTTTCTAACTCTGTTATATTTCAGTCTCCTACTTGGGAGTGTATAAAATAAATTTCATAGAGAGTGCATTGCTTGACAGCAAGGATAGATGAATACTGCAGGCTTGACGTTGGATACATACTGCTGGAAAAACTACTGTTGAACTTAAAATTATAAGTGTTAATTTGATTTCCTTTTTTTTATATGCAATTAATTGATTAAGGTATGCGGCCAAATTAATATTTCGTTCATTTCATTGCTGGTCAAATGAAATTGACAATATTACATCTGGCGTAGTTTCTAATCGAAAAGTGCATGCTGAATCAATGTATTAATGCATTGTCAATTACGTGTATTCAATACAATGTAATAATTGATGTAAAAAGCTATTCTAATTATTGAGAAAATGAGCATACATTTTTCATTAGCAAATCATACATTCGTTCCTGTATCATGATACAGCATAAGTAATACACATGTTTTCCAACTAGACCTAACATAAGTTATATTTGATTTGATCGGTCAAAGACACAAAAAAAAAAAAAAAAACAACAATAATTCATATTGTAGAAGTATGTTATATCAATTAATATAATACAACGTGTGAACTTGAAATGATGAAGAAAATTAGAATATCTTGAAGTCTAGGCTTTCAAGTATCCTATCGCCAGTAACTTGGTTTCTTCAATTGATGCTGCATAGATAACAAATATGTACGCATCATTTCAATACGATTTTCCTTCTATTATATGCCAGTTCATTCAATTTTTGTTGTAACCCATACCAATGTTGAGTAAGTTTTAAAATACCATTTTGTATGCGTCATTAACTATGTATTAGTATTTTTATATTAGTCTATTAGTATATTAGTAATATATCTATAGAAAGAGAGCCGGAATATGTGTTACCAAGCACATAGGAAGCTTATGACTATAACAAAAAGTATATATTAGTATCGTAGTATGTAAATACATATAGTCAAAACTGCGTATATTTTTTGACAATTGTACGATTTTTGTATCCATGCAAATACAAAAATAATTAAAAAAAGGCGCAGAATAGATAACGGATGTATCTGGAAGATAGTCCTAGGTCTACATAGAATTTCTCATCTGGACGGTTATTTATTTTAAGCCTTAACTATACTCGGGCACACATAATGTAAGTTACATTCTTAGCATAAGTGCCTGCTGCTATGTCAGAAATATTCCATTTTGTACCTGATATGTGACCTCTGTCTGGCTCTCTGTACTTCGTTTTATGTTTTTCTAATACAGTCTTTCGTGTAAAATGGATAGTTATGATTCTAAATATTTCAACCTTCAAGGGTGCCGAGGGAATCTCATGTTAGAACCCATAGCCAGCGAAAAATATCCGAGGGACTCGTCCATCTGACCAATACGGTTCCAGGCATTTACATTGAGTACAAAACATATACGTATGTACTACAAAGATGGATGACCAGCTTCAGTATTCTGGAATGTGACCTAAGTAATTGTTTATTAATAAGCAAGAACTTAGATTTGATAATCAAAAGTACAACATGTTTTTATAAACTCGGCCCTGCGAGTGCAGTTCGAAGAATCAACATATACCGGCGCTAGTTGACCCCCTCAACCTCAATAGCCACAATTGCGAAAATATCATCGCATTATATTTCGATACCGCCATCGACCTATGTTCCATACTTATTTCCCTAATCCTCCTCTGCAGGATGAATGCCTTGAAAAAGAATCTTCCACATGTTTATTTCTCTCTAATGCTGAGTACCCATACAGCACAAAATATTTATGTTTAATATTTATGATAAATTTTTATAAATGTTACCATGTTCGCGATTCCAAAGTATTGAAAATATTTGGTGAAATCTTGTTTATAATAGCTATAAAATATTATTTTGCAATATCATTTTAAATATTATCGTGGAGATTTTTATAAATATTTTAATCAATGTTTGCTAGATATTTAAAAAAAACACTGACCGTGCAAAATGCTTTTCAATCATCTTCGGCAAGTGTACTACATTACGTACTTTGTAATTATTTATCCCGATACAAAGAAGTAATTCAAAATCAAATATACTAACGTATAAAAAGATAAGAGAAATTCGCAGTTTGATTTACATCGAAACTTGAAAAATTTCAAAAAATGGTTTGATTGAATATCATTTACAAATTTCATTTACAATTTCACTGTGGTTGACTATTTATTATAATTTGAAGTTAATAATAATTCTTGACACCGACTATTATATTTATCTTGTTCAATACTGCTTTGCCCAATTTATGATAGCAGAAATTTTTGTGAAATTCATAATTATCTTCAAGTATCACCGACTAAATGTCACCAAATACTCCATGTAACGACTGATCGTGAGAATGTTATCGTTCCTGTTAATATTTTGACATTCAATTGGTAGATATAGTGACTCAAGAGTGATTTCAGCCACAGTCTCACTTATAAGGAAGCTAGATGACAAATTCGAGTTTGCCGAATCTCTTAGTTTTTGAGAAAATTGAACAATTATGACGAGTTCGGCCAACATAACCTGATTCGGGTGACAGCTCGTTTCAAATTCCATCGCTGTATCGATTACCTCGACAATAAATGCTGAAATGATCATGAAAAAATTGCTCCTCGTCAGTTTTCAATTATTCATGTATTTATTTCATTTAGAACTGCCGATTAATAAATAAAAATACAATAATTGGAATCAATTATCGTCCTCTGATTTCGCACCCTTAATATTAATTTTCTTGGTAGAGTACTTCCAAGGGAGACATAATTCAAATAATATTATTAGCTTCAATATTCCAAATCCAGTAAATTCAAGTTTAATTAATTCCAATAATAGATTTAGCGCTTTTTTAGATTCTTCTGATTCTCTTGAAATTGCCATGAGGAGGGCGAATCCGGACTGTCGACTGCTCACCGCACTCTTTAACATCTGTTTACGTCTGGAGTCGATCCCTTCTATCTGGAAGGAGTCCACCACCGTGCTGGTGCACAAGAAGGGCGATCGCGACGATCCTCGAACTGGCGACCGCTCGCGCTCGGTGATACGACTCCCAAACTCTTTGCTGCAGTCCTGGCTGACCGACTGCTTACGTGGTTGATCCGAAACCGGCGTTTAAGCCCAGCACAGAAGGGCTTTCTGCCGTGCGAGGGGTGCTACGAGCACAACTTCGTGCTGCAGGAGGGCCTCAACGACGCTCGTAGGGGGCGCCGCCAGGTGGTGGTGGCGTGGTTGGATCTTACCAACGCGTTTGGCTCGATTCCCCACGCCGCTATCTACCGTGCTTTGGGGGAGGCCGGCGCTCCTCCCGCTCTCCGTAATATCGTGGAGAGCATGTACGACGGCTGCACCACCCGGGCGCGTACCGCATAGGGACTCACCAAACCCATCACAATACGATCGGGGGTTAAGCAAGGGTGCCCGATGAGCCCTGTGGTGTTTAACCTCGCGGCGGAGCCGATCCTGCGTGCAGTGACCGGCTCACCCGCGGGTTATGCGCTTCACGGACATCGGCACCAGGCATTAGCATACGCGGACGACATCGCCCTAATAGTCGACTCCACCGAGGGGATGCGTGACTTATTGAGCAAAGTGGAGGCTGCAGCGGGTGGGATCGGACTTCGGTTCAACCCTGCGAAGTGCGCAACACTGCATCAGGACTGCAGAGGCACTCGCAGGGTCTCGCCCACCCGCTTCACCCTCCAAGGATTCCATCGTACATGGTGCAATATTAAAAATTCCTTCGGCTTTATCTTCAGCAACCTCGTCATTATTATTCAAATGGAATAAATTGTCAGATTCTTCAACTAACGAATTAACATCACCAACAAAATTCTGTCCATTATCCACCCTTTTACGATTTACCTTTGCATTCTCTTTTTCTTTAAACGTTTTCTTGACCTTACATAACCTAGCTGAATGTCCTTCTCTTTGACATACATTACATTTATAACTACGATAACGACATTCTGATGAATGATGATTTTCTTTTCCACAGCAGTAATCACTAACTTTTTCTTTCTTCTTCCATGAATGTGACCTTTTCTTCCCAACGTAGTTAATTGCTTCTGCTTGATTACCCTGTGTAATTCCCATTTCTGCTACATCATTCGTTGCAACTTCCATCGAATGCGCCAATTCCACAGCTCTTCCATATGTTAATTCCTTTTTCCCAAGTAACCGTTTCTTGATCCTGTCGTTCCTAAGACCCCACACAAACTGGTCCCTCAAATGATTATACCTTTGTTCTACGAACTATTTTTATCGGGAAATAAATTATAATGGCGTACTATGTCGCTACTTGGGTTTGCCCGTCCTTCTTCGTCCTTTTTGGTCCGTTACTGTTTTGAACTACAGCTATGGACCCTAACGGATTTTGTAACCCCAAAATAGTTGTCTACGTAGTCAGTTAGACGACGCCAGCCAGACGAGGCATATCGTTTTTGTTGTTGCCGAGCAATGAGTGATATTATATCAGAGTGTGCCATGGAAGGGACAAGTAGTGCTCCGAATATTATTTCCGAGACAGAAGACAGCAATGAGAGCAACGAAGAAATGAAAGGTAAACTCACTAATGCGCTAAAATATACGGATAGTTTACTTCGCGGTTTAAACTTTCTTACAAATGGATCTCCAAGTGAAATTTCTGCCAATTCAATCGCGATGGGCGGCGGCGGCGGCTATTCGCTGTAGCATGTTTCTCTTTTTCTGAACCTTTCGTTCCGCCATTCGAGGCGGACGTACCCTTAGCTCGGAGCCGGGAAAATAAGTTTTTATTTATTGTTCGGGACGAGTAAAGTGGTAAAAAAAGGGAAAAACACGTGCGCGAATACCTCGCCTACCATTATAACACGCAAGGAAACTGCACGGGTGCCGAGGAGAAGGCACGTTAAAGAAGCAAGAAAGTGACAGTTGCAGAGAAATTTGAAAGAGACATGGCCACATGGACAAGACGTGAGCTGGCGACAGCCGAACAATACCTGGATAACAATGCAGGCGTGCTGAGAGAGGCTGACTTTGTGGCGGTGAGTAACCTGATACCCAACCGCAGTAAGGCTGCAGTAAAGAACAAATTGATAGAACTAAGGAAGGGGAGGCAAAACATCCAAGGCAGACCGCGACAGGTAGGCCCGGCACTGTGGTCTGAACACCAAGTGAAGCGCCTAGCGGTGGCTTATGCGGACGCGCGGGGCCAGGCGAAGATATCCAGGCTGAGGGAAATCGTAGACCAGTTCCCTGGCAGTTCGAGTAAAGCCCTGGCCGCAAAGTTGCGCGAAGAATACCCGGATATTTACTATCTAACCGCGGAACCACCAGCCGCGTGGAGAGCAGCGCTAGGGGAGAGGCATGTTGATAACAACTCGGACGAAGGCCACAGCGGCGAAGAAGATGACAACTATGACGGAGGGCGCGCAAATGTAAACATCAACATCGAACCGCGCGCCCCACCTGTTGACGCTGAGGAACGAGACGTGGGCGACGCCGGAATGAGACCGAGACCGGTAATACATCCGGCCGATAACCCACCACCGGCCACCGATAACCCACTACCAGCCGCCGACAACGAGCCGGCCAACCACGAGACATCGACCGATGGCACCGCACCCGCTTGCGACCCGGTGCTGAGGAAGAAGTTCCGTTCCCTGTGGGCCGGACTGGTCAAGAAGAAACCTAAGTTAAAAAGGTTCCCAGACCGCATCAACCCAGATACCATCAAGAAAGTGGATGACATACTGTGGGAGGCGATCAAAGAGGTGGAGGACACGCGCGCCCCAGAAACCAGGAAGAGGCGGCGAATAAAGGATACCATATACGCGGCAGGGGTGGTCCTGGGATACGCAGCAAAGCCGAAAACAGATAGACCCCTCCCCTGCCCTCATTCTCACTCTGCGCAAAGCGGAGAAGCTGCGGAAAAGCATCATGAGAGCCAAAGAACTAAGGGGTTGGGGGGACGGAGCAAGGATACCAAAGGAACTGAAGAGGCAGGCGACAAGAATAAAAGAACTGAAGATGACACCGTCCCAATATGTGAAGGCGAGCGAGGAGAGGCTACAGGCGATAGAAAAACGATGCGAAACGCTCAAGACCAGAGCCGAGTCGATGGGGATGCGGGTCCGCTTCAAGGAAAAGCCGTCGGCGAGAATCATCACCCCAGCGCCAAGGAGGGTGAACCCAGGACTCGAAGACACCGTGGCGTATTTTAGAAAGGCCTACGCCCTGACGCCCCCGGGCGACCATCAAGTGTCCACACGCCTGAACGACTGGTTGGACAGGATGCACCGCCACAGGGAGGGCCTCAACTTTGACCGGCAGCTAACACCAGCTGCGATAGCCGGGAATATCCAAAAGACACTGGCAGCGACACCTCCGTGGAAGGCGCCAGGCGGAGACGGCATCCCGACAGCCCTCTACAAGACCATTCCAGCCGCTAGAGCGTATATGACAGCGCACATCACCAGACTGCTGAGAGGAGACGCAAGAATAACCGAGAACGACGTCAAGGGGAAACTGATCCTGGTGTACAAGAGCGGACCGCCGGACGACCCGGCCAACTACAGGCCAATCACCCTGCTAAATACAGATTATAAAATCATGACGGCGGTGATAACGCAGCTCATCTCAGGAGGGCTGGCGGAGTGGATGGTACCAAAGGAGCAACTAGCCAGGAAAGGAGTGTGGGGCACGGTACATGGACTACTTTGGGATAAGGCCTGTACCCAGGGAGCAAGGCTGTCAAGAAGAAATAGCCGCTCAGCGTGGTATGACTTCTCGAAAGCATACGACTCTATTCTGCACCGCCAACTTCGGAGGCTCATACGGGCGCTGCCGGTCCACCAAGAAGTCCGTAACATCATGACAGCAATGATGCCTATGTGGTCGGTGGCGGTGGAGGTAGGCGACAAAAAGATGGCTGTATATAGCTAATCTTATACATATACCACAGTTTTTAACAGTGATAATATAGGTTATGGACTGCCCTGTTGAATTCTGCATGCCTCTCGTTTGATATGGGCATCGGTGGTTCAGTGGTAGAATGCTCGCCTGCCACGCGGGCGGCCCGGGTTCGATTCCCGGCCGATGCAATTCTTTTTTTCCTTCATTTCGAAATATGTGTGAGTTCCATATTTTTTAGAATTTTTTATTAAAGTATAAAACGAACCGAAATTATCTGTAGTTCATTTTTCTTATCCTAAAATACTTTGAAACTACGTGTCTTCAAGAAATGAAAAATAAGAACGGAAGTAGATAAATTAGTTGGATACCGGCTGTGAAAATATTGTGGAGCTGACGCCTTTATGTACTTTCAAGAAAAAAATACAAAAAAATTCTTCAAAGTGTTCTAATATGCGATTTTTAAGTTTGAAAATTTAAATCACATTTTTTAAACTGTATGTACTTTCCGATTTTCCTGAAAATTTTTGGTGGTAAACTTCTATCCATTCTACAAATTTTAAGCCCAAGTAGATCGTGGGATCATGTTAATTACTTTTTTTTTTTTCGATTTTTGAACATTTGAAAAACTTTATTTCGCTGTTTAACATTCTTAAAATTATTTTTATTCATTGTGTAATTTTTTTTGCTGTCATTTCGAATCTATTTTTCTAAAATTATAATATTAACAGGTTTTATGAATAAAGAATCAGATTTTTAGTTTTTAACAGAGCAATGATAACAGAATTTTTTATTCATTTGCGTACTCTTTTGAAAATTCTACATCCATGGTTAACATTCGAACGAGAATATTTTTTAGTAATAATAGTTTCGTTATTCGTTGGTTTGGTCGAATGGAATTTTCGTGTGCCCGAGATTGATTTAGCAGTTGCAAATCGCAAGTCCAATTTTTGCTTCGCATCAAAATAATCTTGTTCTGGTGAGGATTTCACCGTTATGTTTGGTAAACTACGCGGTTTCGATGCCCAATCATATAACTCTTGAGATGTTGTTATTTGCTCATCACTTTATCGCTGAAGACTCACTCTGGCTGCAATTCTTTTTACCGTGCCCCCGATACCATCACATGAGCCGTAGCAAAATAATGCCATTCAGCAGCAAGTTGAAAGTCTTCTTTGTGATAGTAAATGTTGACAAAATTTTTCGAATTTTCAAAAATCGAAAAAAAAAAATAGTAATTAACATGATCCCACGATCTACTTGGGTTCAAAATTTGTAGAATGGATCGAAGTTTACCTACCACCAAAAATTTTCAAGAAAATCGAAGAGTACTACATGCAGTTTAAAAAATGTGATTTAAATTTTCAAACTTAAAAATCGCATATTAGAATACTTTAAAGAATTTTTTTGTAATTTTTTCTTGAAAGTACATAAAAAAAAAAACAGTTTGAATTCGTACCATTTTTGAAGAAGTTATGAGTAAAAAAAACGGAACTTTGGAACTTTTTTGAAAAAACGATATCTTTTGAACGGGTAATCAAGAAAATCTCAAAAATTACCATGAAGGGTTTTCCGATGGGTACTAAAAAATGTCAAAAAATGGAGAAAATCAGAAATTAAAATTTTTCAAAGTGTTCGATTCGGCATGGAATGCCCCAGGTACAGTTTTTTTCTTACGGATGTGAATAGGAGGCTAACGCAACGGATTTTAATAATTGGCTTGTAATAATCTAGAAAAAGAATACGAGAATGAGAAGAATATTACACACGTAATTGTATCTTGTCGGAAAGCGATTAATAAAGCACCGAAAAGGTAAATATAAGATGACAAAAATTTATGTGGGGCTTGGCCACGGTTAGCTCAGATGTACAGCGATAATATTAGAGTGGGTAGGTTCGCCCTAATTAATTAGTGAAATAAATTTTGGTACGCCAGATAAATCCTTCAAGGGAATCCACGATTCCGTATATCCAACTTTTCAGCGTTAACAATTAAGTTAGCGGTAACAAATAAATTTAACTGCTATAACAAAATAATATAATCGGAATAAGCTACTAGATTTAATATGGTAGAAGCGATATATGTTCTGATATGGGATAAATACGAAGTTACAAAGAAAAAGATATGATTTAACTACGCCTTATTCTCAACGCAGCGGTATAAAAAAACCATAACACGCCGGTCGGCTAGCGAGCGCCTTAGAAGCGATACAAAACAAGCTATACTACTTTCCAAGCTACGTATCACCGAGCGATACGATACTCTATGGCAAATTTTCTGATACAGCGGCACGCTAGCGATATTAATTATAATGTGGCCGATATTCTTCAAGAAATGACTGATTTTCTTAGATAACAGACTGGGTTCAAATAGACTGAAATAGATTACAATCGAAGGGGTTCGCAATGTCCGGAACTATTAAGTAGTTCGGCTAACGATAAATTCAAAGATATGCGGCGGGATTCGGATAGAAGAAATTACTTATTAATTAACTTAGCCTATAACATCTACGTTCAGGGAACCCTCGGGGAGTTGGAAATTAATTAGCGACACACCGTACAAAATAATACAGTACTAACTACACAGAAATAGATCAAAGAGATAACTACAGAAATTAGATAGAAAAAAAGATAGCTGAATCAAGCGGTAAAGTAAGTAAGCAGCAGATATAAGACGATAAGCATCAGCGATAATCAGAACAGATAGGTCTGCTGGAATAGGCAAGAGAAAATGGCTACAGCCAGTCACGAAATCCTTTTGCTGAATTCCCTCAGAGAAAATGAACCAATCACGTGGCCCGTAGACTACACGCTACACAAAAGATACGATACGCAGAAAATTCAGCGAGACCTCGTGGCTCTACAACGAGACAGAACATAGAGACGTTGGTTCGTCAATCACTTAACTTTAACACTTTAACTTTAACGCAGCGATAATAAAATAACAATAAACTTAACAGCGATAGATTAGATCTTGAGAGAGGTGTGACACGTCTGATTTGTAAGATAGCTGAAAGCAGAAGTGACACTGACGAGTTCTAGCAGGATTTCGGTAGTCTCCTCGCTGCTCCTTACGCGTAGGGGGTGGGGAACCTATGAAGTACATCTCATTAGTTGATTGGTTCCCTTGACCGACGACTTCGTAGCAACTGCTCGTCAGCCGTTGTCTACGAAGCGTCATCTTGTTGCGGGCCATCAGGCGTTCCCATTGTCAGCAATTCCCATGTCGAATCTCATATTAATTTCGAGTAAAGTATACTTTACTTTGGATGTACTAACTAGAGATTAATTAAATTTTGCATCTTCTATCATTTTCTATCTTCCAACTGGTGGATCAGATTCAATTGTCCGTGGATAGCTCGATAGTCGACTATGATAAGAAAAACCCATGCAAGTTTCAAGACTCTCGGCCTTTTAGTTCCAGAGACATAGTGTGAACAAGGTTAAGAAAATTGAGTTTGAGAAAAATGGCTTAAATGTTCACTTGTTTCCGAGATGGTGTTGCATTCATTTGCATCTATAGTTTATAATCAGATTCGATTCTTGCGTTATATACATAATATGCCATATTGGAATGTCGTCGAGAATCATTAGCCTCCTCATACATTCAGCCATGAGGCCCGATTTAAAACCTATCGAGCCCGTGTAAGGTGTTGATCATCATTCAGGTGTAAATCCTACCGAGCAGCTTCCTTGTGGCACACCTTGAGTAATGTTAATGCCGGAGGTAACTTCCGTTCGTGTTCAAAGTTGAATAACTCTACGAAAAAAGAAGTAAAGAAAATCCCAAGGGAACATTTTGAGTGGTGTTCCTCAAACTTGAACACGGTGTACCGCTATTTTTACGTGATCTGTACGAGGTCAAAGTTGGAATTTCCATTTTTAAAGCCAAACTCACCGAAGCAAGAATTGGAATGAAGTTCCAGAAAGACTGAGATTTGAGCTCCAAAACCATGTTTTAAAAATTTGACACGAGGTGTTGCAAAGAAGCATAACTTACGAACAAAGAAGCGTAAACTCAATTGTCGGAAGCATCTAAAAGGTAAAGCTTCAAGCTTCAAGGTTTAACTATTTTCTGCTGAGTTATGAGACTTCGAAATTGAACATTTTTCGGAGAAAAAATTAAATAGTAAGTACCTTTCCAGTGATCAGCACTTTTATATATTTTTTATTACTTTTTTGATAATTACGAACAATAATTCTACACACGTTAGTTAGCAAATATACATTTTATAAAATTATTTTCTCTCATTCTCCAAATATATTCATACATTCAGAGTTCATTGATAACAGAGTTTTATATATTTTTTTAGTCTTGATGCTCTAGTTTGGTTTGAAACAATTTTTCCGGTCGCTGATTCGGATGATTTTCCAGTCGATCTTTAAACTTGTTGGGAAATGTTTTAATCTTTTCTTTCACCGTTAGAATACTCCAGTCTTTTTGAATAGTGCCATTTAATACAAACCAGGGGCGTTTGACAATACTCCTGAGTGTTTTTGACTGGAATCTTTCCAATACGTCGATGTTAGAATTTGATGCAGCTTCCCACAGCTGAATCTCGTAAGGCTCAACGATAGATTTATAAAGGAGTATTACATTCTCTAGTGAGAGATTGGACAGGACATAGTGACGAAGTTCAATGTAGGCAAATCAGCTGTGTAAAATCAACTGTGTACATCTGATGCTTAAGTATGACTCAAGAAGATGATAAATGTGATGTGGTAGGCACTTTCCGAATTCCTATAGTTACCTTTTGCATTGCCAATTGCATTTACCAGGATTGTAATAAATCTAGTTGCTTTTAGATGTAGTTCTTTTATGAGTTTACCATTTATATCATCGTAGCCAGGTGTCTTTTTATCTTCACGATCTTACGTATTACATGCAATATTCCAGATACTTGAAAATTTTGTATAGGTTTGTCAATCTGATTTAAGGTTCTTTGGTAAATTTTTCTTAATTTTCATTTTTTCAGAGATTTCAATTACAATTTCATTGGAACAATTTTGAATTTTATCGAATTTATTTATCGCGAGGGTGGCTCCCGGGATAGCTTTGCGAATATCTATATTAAATCTTTCAACTGCGATGTCTAGATCGTCGAACCAGTTATATCAGAGTCTAGAGGTTCTCTTTGGAGATCTTAGTTTGTATTTTTATTGTAAACATGACTAAATATCAAATTTTCTTTCACTTCAGTCCTCACAATCGGTATTGAGTCCAACAGTGTAGAATCTGACTCACCAACTAATGAGGTAGTCCTATATAGACGTCCTATATGTATAGACCGCTAGACAGCCAGCGCGAGCGCAGCGGTCCGATTTGGCTGGTACCAATTTCCACCGCTACGGGTCGTATCTCTCTCGCGATTAAAGTAAGCTTCTTCAAACCATATTAGATGCTCCAGAATGACTGCTCAGCATCGCTTCTCGGCCTCTTGGCTAAGATCAAAGTGTAGTATCTGTTCTTATCAGCTTAATATCTGATACGCTCCGCATTGCGGAGCCAGAATATTAAACTGATTTTTGGAAGTTGGCGGAGTGTCTGGGGCTTGCTCCGGCTCTGCCGCGGGTTGGCCTAGCATTGCAGTGCCGCTAGGTTCGGCCCATTTAATATATTATAAAATTATACTCCGCCAACTTCTGAAAATCAAAAATTTTAATGTGTTTAGTGTTTTTTTGTATTTTTATTTTGTGACCCGAGGAGCGATCTACCCGGGAGCGACGCGGGACTCTACCTCTCATCGCGGGTCGCGGGGCTCCTCTGATGCGTCGTGGTGCTTGCTGCGCGGTG
>OZ016490.1:9400315-9531064 GCA_963966615.1 Tenthredo amoena
GTGTCACAAATAAAAATACAAAAAAACACTAAACACATTAAAATTTTAGATTTTCAGAAGTTGGCGGAGTATAATTTTATAATATATTAAATGGGCCGAACCTAGCGGCACTGCAATGCTAGGCCAACCCGCGGCAGAGCCGGAGCAAGCCCCAGACACTCCGCCAACTTCCAAAAATCAGTTTAATATTCTGGCTCCGCAATGCGGAGCGTATCAGATATTAAGCTGATAAGAACAGATACTACACTTTGATCTTAGCCAAGAGGCCGAGAAGCGATGCTGAGTAATGATTTTAGAGCATGTAATATCGTTTGAAGTAGCTTACTTTAATCGCGAGAAAGGTACGACCCGTAGCGCTGAAAATTGGTACCAGCCGAATCGGACCGCTGGCTGTCTAACGGTCTATATCCTACCTTATTAGTTGGTGAGTCAGATTCTACAGTGTTGAACCCAATACCAATGGTGAGAACTCAAGTGAAAGAAAATTTGATATTTAGTCATGTTCACAATAAAAATACAAACTAAGATCTCCAGAGAGAACCTCTAGACTCTGATATAACTGGTTCGAAGATCTAGACATCGCAGTTGAAAGATTTAATATAGATATTCGCCAAGCTATCCCGGGCGCCATCCTCGCGATAAATGAATTCGATGAAATTCAAAATTGTTCCAATGAAATTGTAATTGAAATCTCTGAAAAATGAAAATTGAGAAAAATTTGCCAAAGAACCAGTGAACTTTTCCAACATTAACCTACCTCAAATCAGATTGACAAACCTATAGAAAATTTTCAAGTATCTGAAATATTCCATGTAATACGTAAGATCCTGAAGATAAAAAGACACCTGGCTAGAATGATATAAATGTTAAACTCATGAAAGAACTACATCTAAAAGCAACTAGATTTATCACTATCCTGGTAAATGCAATTATTCGACGTCAACATTTTCCACCTAAATGAAAGGTCCCTCAGATTGTTCCTGTTCCTAACCCAGGAAAGGGTCCTGCCTTTCTAACTTCATATATGCCTGTAAGTTTACTGCTTGTTATGTAAAAATTTTGTACAAAACTCATTCCAAAAAGATTAAGTCCGATATTGTCAACTAATGAGCTAATTTCCGATCAACAATTTGAAATCAACGATACTACAGTGGAAGAAGTGAACAGGATAACACCAAGAATTAGAGAAGATATTGAAAATGAAAAATATTGTTTCGCTGTTTTCTTGGATATAACTCGAACCTTCGATAAAGTCTGGCATGAAAGGCTACTATACGAATTCGGAAAGTGCCTACCACATCACATTTATCATCTTCTTGAGTCATACTCAAGCAACAGATGTTCTCAAGTCAAGTGCATCGACAGGACCAAGAGAATCGCACCGAGTTCTATTATTACCTGAGCGAAATCCGTAATGAGGGCATTTTGGGAGATTCAGACCACGCTTTATTTACGCTATATTTATTCCAAGAGTGCAAACTACATTTTTTACAACGGAATTTATGTTTCCTGGTGATTCACAGCATAGCCTTATGATGATGGAAACCAAGTTTCATACAAAATATTATTGAGCTACAGCAATCGCATCATATTCTCCAAGTCAAAGCAACGCTATTCAAAAGACGTTCCTGGCGCTACAGTTATAGGTGTTTTGTTTGATCTACTTCAGAATAATAATTTTGTAAAGATGTTCACGATGTGAAAGAATTAGCATTTGAATTCCTAAATACAAACAACTATCGGATGCACCTTTGAATATTATGAGGTAACAACTCGGAAATGCTGCACTCATTGTTATCGACAAAGTCTCGATGATTTCAAATACTACACTCATCAAGAAACTCGGTAGAGTCTCGAGCCTAGTTAGATAAAAAAAAAAAAATTTTGTATGCGCCGCGCGAGACTCGACCGACTTTATATACCCGAACGAGAGCTGAACGGCCGTTACGGCAATTTATGATCGTTAATTTCTTCAGTCTCGCTATAAATACGGAATTGTAATATTTATCGTGGGATGTGGCTAAGAAGAGCTTCCATTTAAGCCCTATTTCGATTAAATCGGTGAACGTAGAGCTGAGATATGATTATCCGACGTTTCAGATCAAGTAAATCGTACTTGTTTTCGTCGAGTGTTCATCATCATCATCTCCTTCAGTCAGTGACACTTAACCTATGTGTATAAAAATAAGCATAGAGTGGCCTTCGCTAGGCTATGTAGAGAGAAGAGACCTACCAAGTATGGACGTCAGTATCCAGATGGCGCTTTGGTTAGCTCTTTATTCTCACCAACTAGTTTTTTTTTTTTTTTAGATCCTGTTTAATAGCTTATATCTGATAAGGAATGTAGCCGAACCACCAACTACAGTACGGTATCATATCACATCATGCGGGGTATGATTTATTATGTCAATTTTTTTCTGGTCGTAATGTTATGTGTATAATTCAGCAAACGATCATGTATAGGGTATGGTACTATTTATTTTTTATGAGATAAATAAATTTTTTTTTTTTTCCCTCGGAATCAAATTTAAAAGTTTCGTTTAGGTACTAAAATCGGCCTGTAAAATATAAGCTCTTAATATTAATATTAAGATGGCCCGCATCACAGTTTTCGATTTCCCATAAGAATAACACAGGAACAACTACTTTTGTTCCTTCTGATGTTTGTAACTAACGAACGATACGTCGTACAGTAAAGTTCTTGGCATGTTTTTTTTAGAGAATTGAACGCACTATAAAAAAGCTCTGGAATCATTTTTTGGTAAGTCAACTCGGTCAAAAGTTATTCAAGGAAAAGTTATTAGTTTTGACCTCCATTATGCCATTTTAACATAAATAATATCAATAAATAAAGATTATTATTATCGATACTCGTATACCAAGATTCATGAGTAAATGTATAGATATCTTTATGCGAAGGCAATAAACACTATATAATTTCTACGAGATACTTTTCTCATGTGGAAACTAACCTTTTGCTCAAATTTTGATTCGACGCAATAAGCTGTGATAATATTACATTTGCTTAATTCATGTCGCACTAACTTGGAAATTTCCCATGCGTTACAATCACAGGGCGATTGACTTTTCATACGAGGGATCCAGTAGACAATAGAACGCCAGAAGAGGCATGAAATTCTCTCTTTCTCTACATAGCGGAGGGTGGGGCAAAATGGACCGGTAAAAAAAAAAATGGTTGATTGAAAAACTTGAGTATGAATAGGAACTTTATTGATACAATTGATGTGGAATTGAAGAAAACTCGAAGAGCATTCAATATCAGTGTGATTATTGTGTGCAAACTAGAAAGCCATAATGAATTATGTTGCTATTTTTCTTTATTTTTATTTGTTTAGTCTTCAGTTTTTTTTTTTTTACGTTCTAGATTTTTAGTCAATTTCACATCAATTGTATCAATAAAATTCATATTCATACTCGAATTTTGCAACCATTTTTTTTTTTTTTTTTTACCGGTCCATTTTACCCCACCCTCCCCTATCTATAAATATAGTATATATATATTTCATATAGAGAGTGGTCGACAATTTATGCAATTCATTATGGATACGAGAATAATTATACTTAATTAATCAAATTCTACAAAAAGTAGTGATATCCCCATAAAAAGCACTTTCGGTGCAAAAACCTTTCGCCTAGTTATATAAATGTGATACTTACCCACAAAAAATACATTCTCATGCCAAGAAAACATTATACAATTATTATTGTATACGAAAATTCCTTCCTCGTAAAAAAACAACTCGAAATCAGATGCTATTGCCTAGTTGCCTAGTACCGACAACACGTTGATTTTTTTTTCGAAATGACAATTAGGCTTTTCATAACACGGTATTGACAGCCTTCTAATCTTGCCACGTAGAATCATAGAGGTAAGGATAGGCGATTGACGCCTCCATTGGTTCAAACGGAAAACATACAAAAAAAATTATAAAAAAAAAAATAAAAATTTGAAGTACGTGGTACTAGGCGGGCCAATATTTCGGTTTATTATATTAGGATTATTGACGCGGTTCAATCGCCGTTTACTTGTACTTGTATAGAAAAGGCCCGCCTAGTACCACTACCTCCAAATTTTTATTTTTCTTTTAATCATTTTTTTTGTATATTTTCTGTTTGAACCAATGGAGGCGTCAATCGCCTATCCTTACCTCTATGATTCTACGTGGCAAGACAAGAAGGCTGTCAATATCGTGTTATGAGAAGCCTAATTGTCAATTCGAAAAAAAAATCAACGTGATGTCGGTACTAGGCAACTAGGCAATAGCATCTGATTTCGAGTTGTTTTTTTACGAGGAAGGAATTTTTGTATACAATAATAATTGTATAATGATTTCTTGGCATGAAAATGTATTTTTCGTGGGTAAGTATCACAATTATATAACTAGGCGAAAGGTTTTTGCACCACAAGTGCTTTTTATGGGAATGTACATACATCTCCGCTTAGGTGAAATATTTAATACCACAGCTACTGCGAAGATGGTTGGTTTGGTAAAAAACATATTCTGCTTTTTGGTGATTTGTTACAACTTCCACCTGTTCGCGATGGGCCTGTTTTTGTACAACTATCGAGTGCTCAAACGGATAAACTTCTAGGGTTGATAGGCAGTGTTGATGTTTGGTCCAATTTGTTCAGTCATGACGCACTAACGATTAATATGCGTCAAAAAAACGATCAATCGTACCGCGAAATGCTTACAAGAATATGTCTCGGGGTCGTTACTGTTTTGGATACAACTACGTTAGACTCAAGAAAACTACAGTTCAACACATTGGAGTTCACAGATAGGCTCCGCAAATTATGTGATTATATGAAGAATTTATCAAACGACACAGTTTGTCTATTTCCCACTTGTCGGATGTGTGATGTTCTCAACGAAGCTATGTTGAATGAAATCCCAACTGAAGAGATACAATTGTTAGCTCACGACACAATCGACTGTCCTCCGTATTTAAAAAAAAAAGATGCAGAAGATGTTGAATACAGATGACGAGGATGTTTCTCGAACTACAGGTCTGGCAAAAATAATCACTGTAAAAATTGGTGCGAAAATAATGATCAGACGAAACATAGACGTTACGTTGGGTCTTGTTAATGGTACTACTCGTACAATTAATTCAATATCCCGAACCATTGATACTAATGACACAGAAATAGTACGGGTAGTTTTAGCGAGTGGAGTCGAACATGTTATAGGGCGTGTTGACGTAAAGTTCGAATTGATGGATGGAGCTTTTGTTATCCGAAAACAGTTTCCTATTTCTCTTAGTTATGGAATTACGATTCATAAAAGTCAGGGTCTGAGTTTGAAGAACGCTGTTATCGATGCTGGTAATTCAGTATTTTCTTGCGGACAAATGTGTGTTGCACTTTCACGAGTAACTTCGTTAGAAGGAATACATTTGATTAATTACGACCCTCATTCTGTACTAGCGGATACAGCGGCTATTGCGGAATACAATCGATTGAGGAATAAATATCGACCGGACCTTATCACGATGCCTATCACGTGTAAACGAGCTCGCAAAGTGCACGACCGCAGATGAGCAATTCCGAAAAGCGTAATTACGTGCCAGGAACCAATCGAAGAAAAAACCTCTAAAAATTCCTGGCAAATGAAAGGCCTTCAGAATAGGGATGGTGTGTCTTGCTATGCTTATGCGACGATTCAGTGTATGTTTCATTCTACTTTGATTGGAGATCGTTTATTATGTCAAAAAAATACTGATGTCATGAAGATGTTAATGGGAAGTTATACAAATTTAGAAAACCCATTGGATGTTTTTCCAGCTAGAAGACTCGCAGGTTAACAATTCACTTTAAATGTGCAGCAAGACGCGCCAGAATTTCTCACTAAAACTCCTAGTTTGTCGGGGATAATTGATCACAATCTTTCGCTTTGGAAAACTGTAGAAGGGTCGTCCTGCAATAATTGTAAGTCGAAAAATGTACTCTCAAAAGTTGACGTTACGTCAGGAAGTGGCACTTCAATTGTCCAGCTCATGTTAACTTCTATACAGGATGACCAGACCATGAAAATTGCTAATTATAGTTTAAAAGCTGTGCCTACTGATAAGCTCTTATTTGGCACGACAAAGTACAAGGTGGATAGTGCAATATTCCACCATGGTCAGAATCTTCAAACAGGACATTATACCTGCATGGTGCGGGAGGAAAATTCTGCTTGGAAACTTGTAGATGATAATGAAATTACAAAACAGAAATGGCCGAGGAATGCTCAAAAATGGAGTAGGTACGGCCTCAATATTTGATGTATGCATATGTCCCATGTATAATAACCTGCTAGCGCGGTGATTTGTAGTACTTGGTATGATTATATACGACGTGAGAAAGTATCGGTATCTCCGTGTCGAAAGAGTTATCCGTTTTTAAAATGCCTGAAAATAAAATGCACAACTTCTGCCAAGTCTTTCTAATCGCCCCTTATATAAAGTTTCAATTTTTTAGGTTATGAAGATAGTCACTGTCAAGTTGTCAGATGCATATCTCTAGATCTGGATGACTGAAAAAATTTGTACGTTTCAAATAGCGAACGTCGTGGCACGGGTTTTTATGTTTCACAAGGGAAACCTATCTACTTCCCCTCGCCGATTCGATTCATTTTCATCGCCTGAGTAGGCCACAACTAGGACTTCAACAGGTAAAATTTGCAAGACGCATTATGCAGACGATCCCGAGAAAATCGTGGTTGAAAAATTCAAGTGTTTTCACATACTTTGTATGTTTCTCTTATTTCATATTGACCGTAGTTCAGCTAGTAAACGTTCCGTTTCACAAGTACGAGGTCTCTGGATCGAATCTCGCTGCTGGCGATTTTTTTTTTATATTTCACTCTACGTTATTCTAAAAACAGATGTATCATTATTGTGTAAATTATTAATATTCAATAATCAATTTTTAACGAATAAAATCAGTTTGTTATTTTTTTCATAATCTCTCTCATAACAAATCGGACTTTTTACGAAAATATACTTTATTCTTGTTAAGAGTCAATCATTTTCAATATTATATTTATAGTTAATTTTAATTATGATACATCTGGTTATTTGTGGGACTAGTTGTCGAGTAATTTTTTTATTATTGGAGTTCAAGCAAATTGATCAACTTCGTCGATAATAGCTCACTGGAGTTTTTTATATTTTCTTATCATCAAATAGTTTTCAAAGCCTAACCACCTATTTCTCAACGATGAATTGTGAGCTAACAAACTCACATGCAGTATGATAATGCATATAAATAGTTAAGCAAGATTTGGACGCCATTTACTTAATTGTATTTACAATCGGTATAGTATAGGTATGTAGAAGAAAGTGTTTGTTTGTTTCCTAAGATCTCTGTAACTGTTGAAATGATGTCAGCAATTTTTTTTGATATGTATTATTTGAAATTCGTTACCTATTTGAATTCAATATATCACAGATGAAATGGAGTAACTGGATTTATTTATTTTATCAAGCTATTCACCTTGATTATTCATGGATAGATAATCATTTTCGTTCTAACTGTTTCTTTAAAACCGGCCCACCAAGTACTACTTACTCCGAATTTTTTCTACGGACAATAGCATGGTTTGCCTCGTCTACGAACCATTACTCTCATAGCAGGTATATAGCGAAGGTATATTACGAAATGGGTATTTGGTGTTTTGGCTTTGAATTTTGTCAGTTTACCCAGCCACGAGAAGTATCAATCCACAACGGATATTATTCTTAGAGATTGACTCGTTGTCAAGCCGATTTTCCTCTTCGTGAATCGTTTCATGTTTATAATAACTGGGACTTTGGAATCATAACACAGGTATGTATAATATACGAATATCTAAAAGTAAACAAAAGATTAGGAAGAAATCGTGCACAGTAATCATTATCGAGATGGAGACGAACCATTCAAGACCTTCCATGGATTCTCTAGACAACGTAAGTTTTTGATGGTTTGCATTGAATTTTCTTATATAATTATGCAGAAATTGGATATATATTATTCATTCCTCAGATATCCGATATGAAATTAGACCTGCCGCGCGTCTCTTTTCCACCCATCAGACGCGACGCATTAATGACGTATCGCAGGCAGGCCAAAGCATGGCTTCGTCTCGTGAGTATTGAAAATAGCATCGCAAGTAATGGTTAGCTGTTAAAAAGATACTCATCTAATTATCATTGTACTGTAATTTACAGGAGCGGTGTCGCAGCCGCAGGAAGCGCAAAATCTACCACTTTCCCACGGTATGAATGAAAATAGTATTCACTTCTATCCCCATCCTATTTTGATCCGAAAATTTTTTATTGCTTCACTTCTTCCTCCATGGAGGTCGCTGCACACTAACAGTACGCGAAGCAAAATTTCATATTAGACGCTGCCCTATGAAAATATAAAACTTAGCTCATGTTTGTTCTCAAATATTATGCACTAGCTTTCAGTTACTTATATTTTCCCATATGTCCAATTAACCGATACATGGTTTGAACTAAAACTAAAACGCAAATATCTGGCTCTGAATTGTGTACTCATTGCATTGCATGGTTTAATTTCTAGAAGCAGCGGTCAATAGAAACGAAGGCCGTTATTTGCGGCCAGAAGCCCCGGCCTTAGAACAGAGACCACCAATAGCCATGGTCCCTCCGAATCATGGTATGTTTCAAATAATATACTGCAATTCCGATTTCATTTATAACCAATAATTTTTTGTTCTATTGATCTATGTTATTCTAAGCCATCTAATTTATGCTGTTAGACTATCCCTTCAAATACGTCTCGACACCATACTTATGATCTAATAAACCCAAAAGCTTTTATTTTCTATATCCTCGGTTTTTAATTACATTTGAATACCTTCTCGATGATATTAATTATTGCCTTAGTTATCTCAATAACGTTTTTTGGCTTCGAGCTGTGTGACTTAAATTCTCTGTAATATTTCTTGAAATGACGATGTCATTTGATTATTTTTAGAACGCCACAGACAACGCCAATAGCGTGCCGGCCGTGGGCGCCGAAATCGTTGGCGGCAGCAAAATAATTTAATATCGCTTCTTATGAATATGGCCAACCAAACAAGTCATTTTCGGGGCAATCGTGGTGGAAGGGCCCGCCGACATCATCGAGGCGGGCAAAATGGAAACGTTGGTGGCGGGCCGGGACACGGAGCGAGGGGTTAGTTTAAGTTTAATTTAAGTTTTAATTTATTAGTGACGCGCCAATAGTATACACAGAGAAGGGATAAATCGAATTGACTCAATGCGGTAGAATAAATATTCGGTTGCGGCGATTGATTCTTGTTGTTGCAATGAAATATTCTGTTATGCAAATGAATATTCCATTGCATCAACAGAGTACATGTAGTAATCGAATATTTATTCCGCCGCATTCGTGCTTTTTTTTTAGTTAGTCCAATGGTTCCCTTCTCTGAGTATACTATTGGTATAGATCATCGAGAAATCTAGATTAGAGTGTCCCTTATTTGTTTCATTTTCGGCAATTTCAGAGCACGCTCCCAGATCGATTTTTTATATAAAAATATGAAGTCTTCCGCAAAATAAATTTCTTATCTTAATATTAACACGTGCGTGCAAAGACGAGCTTTTTTATAAGCAAATAACACAGGATATCATTACATTTTCAAGTATAACTTTTTTCGAAACTACCAATTGAAAATTTTTAAGTAAAAATTATGCGCAGTTGTTGAAGGATTTATATGGGAAAATATTTACATTTGACAACATAAGATGGGGTATTTCGGTACAGTAGGGGGCAATATGAAGCATCTAACGAAGATGCTTGAAATTCTTAAATTTTGTAAATATTCATATATATACATATATGTATACTATATATACTATACATACTACATAGGATCTAGGATATATGTATATATATATATAGTATATGTACTATTATATATAAATATATATTAGACTGTGTCGAAAACGTTTTTTTTTTTTTCTTCTGGGCCACATCAGAAATCGGTAGGGTATGTCAAAACAAAACTTCTGTTAAGAAATGGGCTCTTAACTTTAAGTTTTAGAGGTAGCTCATCGCATTTTTCGATTTCCCGTTTAAATAACATGGGAAATTTTTTTTTTTTTTGTTTCAAATTTCATACCTCGGTAATGGCATATTGTACAGACAAGCCCATGACATATTTTTATGAAGAATCGAATGCTCTACGAAAAAGGTCTCTTGTAATTTTTTGATATCTCAACTTTTTTTAATACCTCCCTAGAGTACCAAGAATGTATTAATAAATTAGGTAAGTATTAAAAAGAGTTGAGATATCAAAAAATTATAAGAGACCTTTTTTGTAGAGCATTCAATTCTCTATAAAAATATATCATGGGCTTGTCTGTACAATATGCCATCACCGAGGTATACAATTCGAAACAAAAAAAAAAAAAAAAAATTTCCTATGTTATTTAAACGGGAAATCGAAAAATGCGATGAGCTACCTCTGAAACTTGAAGTTAAGAGTCCATTTCGTAACAGAAGTTTTGTTTTGACATACCCTACCAATTTCTTGTGTAGCCCGGGGAAAAAAAAAAGTTTTTTTTCGACACAGTCTAATATATATGAGGGTGGACTTTAAATACCATCTTGAGGAGTGAAGCCCCACAGTTTATAGACAAAAAATAGAAAAGAATTTTGGCCCCAGTGCGAGGTTTTTAAAATGAAATTAACCCGTGCCGGTACGGTCGCAAAGTTTCCCATGTAAAACACATGCATTTTTACGGATCTCAATTCAAAAATTCACTGTGAGGCTAATTTTAATTCAAAAAATCCTAAACTATGTGAAAGTATCAGGTATGTGTATTACTACATGGAGAAAAATCGAGGATGTCATACCGTTGAATCTGCTCATGATTCCACTCTGAACTAAAATTCTCTTTATCGATTTTACGGCCTAAAATTCTAATTTTCAGTAAGTATCATACTTACGGTATGATATCCTCGATTTTTCTCCATGTAATAGTACAAATACCTGATACTTTCACGTAGTTTAGAATTTTTTAAATTAAAATTAGCCTCACAGTGAATTTTCGAATTGAGATCCGTAAAAATGCATGTGTTTTACGTGGGAAACTTTGCGACCTTACCGGCACGAGTTAATTTCATTTTAAAAACCTCGCACTGGGGCCAAAATTTTTTTCTATTTTTTGTCTATAAACTGTGGGGCTTCACTCCTCAAGATGGTATTTAACGTCCACCCTAATATATATTTATCAAATTCTCTTTATTAATTATAAATATGTATAATGTGTAGATAGATTATTAATTAATACGTATACGAAAATGGGATGGGAAGAGGAAAAAAAGAAACAACTTAATTGGAGAAATTCAGATATTATTAAATAATTGATCAATTATTATACATCGTGAAAAATAATAAACTCGATAAAATAAAATAATGAAACTTGATTTGTTTTGTTGTTGTTGTTGTTGGTGTTTTTTTTGTTCTTGTTATTCTCTTTATCGAATTGTAGATCGCGATGATGATGTACACGTATGTGGCCTTAGAAACAATTTGAATAAAGATTGTTTATACTCGTACTCGTATAGATATAGGTATATATATATATATATATATGAAAGAATAATATACCTAAGCTGCGGAATGAATTATTCTGCAGCAATGGTTTGCGTTAAATAGAAATGAGTTGAATTGAATATAACAATAATCGTAATAATGATAACAACAAATGAAGAGAAATATTGGTCTCATAACTAAAATTGATGCAGCTTCTATAGACGTCCTCATCGCGATCGGAACAAAATAAGAAAGTGTTGCGATTTGATTGATATACCTATACGTACGGGGTGATTCAGAATCACCGCAACACAGGCCATGGGCGCCTTCCTTATACAAAAACTATACGTGACTCGGAAAATATCGGTCCCTCGAATTTATGGTGAAGGAGAATTTAAACTTAGATTTTCATAGGGAATCCGCCGGTGAACTGTGTCGCGGTTAATTCTGAATCGCCGTGTATATATTGTCATTTTGATTGGATAAAATAATAATCATATAATAGGCAGTTATTATAACGCGGAAAGAAAAAGAAAGAAAAAAGATGCAACGAGAATGAAAAAAGAAGAACACACCTAAATCAGATTGTATACGTGTACACATACATGTTTTTCTGAATTTTCATGTAAAAGCCGATCCACCTTAACGAATAATAATAATAATAATAATAATAATAATAATAATAATAATATTTGAAATATTGATAAAAAATAAATGAAGATGAAATGATGATGAATATTTATCTGTTAGGTGTACAACTACTAGTAGACTAGTCGTCTTATATAATATATGATGATAGGAAGGAGAATATATAAATATATTTTTTCCAATACCCACGCGGAAAATGCGACTTTGACGGCTAGTTTTGAGTTGTCAAAGTGACCGATTTCTCGATCATTGTTCGTGGTAGTAGGAAAAGTGCTTTGAGTAGTGGGCAAAGTATTTTGACCACTAGTGGGAAAAGTAATTTTGACCACTAGCGGGAAAAGTACTTCGACCACGCTTATTTAAAAATAAGTGCGAGGAATGCAGAAAGTGTTAAAAATAGTAACAAATTTTGCAGAAATTTTTATGACCAAAGTTTTTGCGATAATTTTCGAGGTCTTCAATGATCTCGAAACCGGTAACTTTGACTTCTCTCAACTAGCCGTCAAACTCTTATTTCCCGCGTGGTTATGGGAAAAAGTATCGTGTGTAACTCGTGGGAGTAGGTGACTTCTAATTCGTGTGATGCCCGGAACTTCACACTCATTAGAAATCACCTACTTTTCTCACTCGTTGCACAATGTACTAATATACATGATAGGTACGATAATTATTATGAGTAACGATAAATAGTCAATTGTTTCTTATGTAATACAATAGTTAAAAAATAATTATACATGTATAATATATGATAGTATATAAATATGAATAACTACTAACTAATGAATAATAAGAAGAACAACATAAAATCGATTCTGTATAGAAGACTACAAACATAAATATATATAATTATATAAATGAATGACAGGATATTTGAATGAAAATTTTCTAGGAGAAATATTATATTTTAATAAATAAAGTAAATATATTTAATGTTCAAATATAATTATATAATGCGGAAAGAATGATGAATTATGCTCAAAATGCTATTTCTCGTATTTTTTATTTTATTTTTTTTCTTCTTTATTTTCGCAAATCACATAGTACATATAGGTGTGTACGTTTATTCTGAGTATTTTATTGCATAAAATTACATACATTTTCCATAATTGCCTATACGAACATAGAAGAAACAACATACTTTTGTCCACATATATGCATATAATCTTTCTTTAATCGATGATTCATTAATTGTCATTAATCGTTAGATATATTGATTACGTCGTTATAAATCACTGCCCATATACAGGGTGACTCAGGGTAAGCAGTCCATATTTCGGGGGTAGATTCCCCGCGAGAATCTAAGACTAAATGTCCTTTACCGGAAATTCGGGGGACAAATAGTTTCCGAGCTACGGATGTTTGTTAGTTGACCAATCGCAGAGCGCGTAGGTCACATGGACCGGGCCGCTGCGCAATTTACGATCATAGCCGGCTCTTTCTGAGTGATCTATAAGCTCTGCGATTGGTCAACTGTGATCTTCCGTAGCTCGGAAACTATCGGGCCCTCGAATTTTTGGCGAAGGAAATTTAGTCTTAGAATTCCGCAAGGAATCTAACTTCAAAATATGGCCCGCTTATCCTGAATCACCCTGTATAATTTTTGTCAATATAATATTAAATATATGTATATTATATGCGTATAATATATGATAATACTATATAAGAATTGATAAACGATCATCCATGATATGCAGAGAGAGAGAGAAACTTTTATAACAATGGAAACTGTATATAATGTAAATATATAATATATAGAACCCATGGAATTATTCATTTCTCCTACAGTTAATAACTTTTTTATTCACGGTTTTTTTTTCTCACCGGAAAAAATTTCGGTTTTCTTTGTCATATTTTTAAAAGAAGTTTACTTTTCGATCGAAAATAACGAATTTAATTAAAATCCACAGGACTCGACAAATTATATTGACTTTACGCCTCATAATATACCTAAATGTTTGGTAATTCGGTAAAAATAAAATATTTCATACTCGATAAAATTCTCCATTCATATACGGGGTGAACGCTAACTAAATCTTTTAATTTCAGGGGATGGTTGGTGTAGTCTAATGAGATACAAGCGATTAGTCTCCATGGCGCCTGCGTTTAGGCAGCCAACTACACGGAAGCGATACGAAAGCTGTCTGATTTCAGGCGCGCACTTTCCCAGCTCCCGGACAATCAATGTTACGGATCTCGCCTCGAAAAAAAAACCTGCATCGATAGCAAAAGCGATTTAGCATTTCAGAAGGCTAGAAATTGAGTCAGTCATCTGATTCCAAAATATTTACAAAGTATTCTAGACAGAATGCACGGAATTGTTGAAGACTGTAATTTTCCATTCTTGTGGCAGAATTGGGACGTTTTCATTCGATGAGTTGTAGTAAACATAAGCATAGTGATAGCCGATGATTAGAACAGAAAAATATCGCATGGGTCGGACATTGCACATTGTAATTGTACCCTATGCGATAGCATGGAACGAAAACGAAGTGCGTGATGTCAGCTGGCTCAGTAGTATTCAAAAAGTGGTCGTTGATGGTCAGGAATCAATCACTCCCATCAGTATTTCGTTGAGGAATTGAATAGCGGAAGAACCAGAGACGCCGAGCTGCAATTCCAAATGGCACTAACGATGAAGATATCATTGCTATTCGCCTGTATCGCATCAATGTACGCGCTTCCCGTTGATTTTGGTGAGTCAAAACTGTGCAAAATTGAGAAATTTCTTTTCACGGAGTCTTTCTATCGCATCCGGAGTCACGGAAGAAAATCCTGTCGGTCTCTGAGAGGCAGGGTTGAATTGGTTGATTTTCGCACCATTATTACCTGATTCTTCACTTTTGTCGGACAGTCAACGACGCGGCGCCTCGTTTAACGATCAGCGAAATCGCAGCCATTGGAGCAAGTAGCGTGTACGTGAAATGGAACTCGGATCGCGATCTCGAGTCAATGATGAACGTGAAGATCCAGTACATCAAGAAGGATGGGGAGCAATGGCAAGACTACTCAGGGAATATCAGCAGAATAAACGGAGGTCACCTTTTGGAGGACTTGGAAAACGACACCGAATACAAGTTCAAAATCGTCGTTTCCGATTCCGCCGGCGATTCACTGCCTGCGTATTCAGGATGGGTCAGAACGTTAGAAAGTGGTACGCATGAGCTCAGAAACGTGCTGGAGTCATTTTAGAGGAGTCTTTCCGGATTCTCAGTATTTTTCAGATTCTCAGACAATTTTTCACCGCTTTTTGCACTCGGCGAGTTTCAAATTTCTGATCTCGTGAACTTCGCTTTTTTCAGATATTGACTTCATTCCAATGATGTCGATCGTCTCTAAGACCAGTCGTTCGATAACGGTCAGAGTTTCGAGGCCGCCTCCAGAACTGGAAGATATCATACCCTACTACACGGTGGTGGCTACTGCCTTTGAAAGATTGATCGTGGACCGAGATTCCTCTTTGTCGGAAGTACACGTTCTTCGACATTTGGATCCTAATACCACGTACCAGATCTCGGCGGCTGCCTGCAACCGTTATACTCTGCAATGCGGTCATAAAACCGCCGAACAAGAAGTCACCACCTCAGACGTAGGGGTTTAAGATATTTCCGAAAATTTCTCTCAGGGTGAGAGAGATTCGCAATAGGATTAATTCTATATGTATTACGTCGAAGTTCCGGGTTAAAGTTCCGAATTTTTTAAATCTCAAATTTCAATATTACCGACCCACAGTTTTTGGAAGGGGTGTTTCCCCGGAAGTCACACACGAATAAAGTTGATACGATCACGGCCCTTCAGTCTTTTCTTTCAATACAGCGTCGAATACCTATCATTTTATGTTTTGGATTACTTTTATGACAGGATGCACATCATAGAGAGTGCTCGACGGGTAGCGGTATATCTGAATGTTCAAGAAAACGACATCCGCACTTTTTGAATTTTTGACATCGATGAACCAGTACTCAATATCATCCCACTAATCTCCGCTTTGGTGGAACCTATTTCACTCAGGTGAGGAACAAGTATCTCGGTGAACGGTCGAATCTTTGAACGCAAAAATATTCGGAGGTGGCCGTTCAATACGAAAACTGATTTTTTCTGCAAAAGAATGAGACTATTCGTGCTATTTCCTTTAACAGCCCCGACGCACAGGGCTATTGAAGATCGTCGTTGTCTATTCTTATGGTAGAATTGGGACGCTTTCGTTTGATGAGTGATAGCAAGTATAGAATTAGTGATAATTCGAGATTAGAAGAGAGAAACAACCTATGACCTGGGGGCTCGCCTAGCGTTAAACAAAGCGCGTGATGTCAGATGGCAAAATGTGCCAAGATAGTGGTCGTTAATGGTCAAACTCTAGTCTCTGTTTTGGGTAATCAATTGAACAGTGAAAGAACTATAAAATTTTTTACTTGTTTTAACTAATTCCCAGCTAAACGCGTATCGAAATTCCAGCTGGCCCTAATCATGAAGATATTATTGCTATTCGCGGATCAACCCAAACCATTCAAAAAATCTGGAGAAAATTTTTTGCAAGTCGTAACTTTGTTGATGTTTCTGCGGTCACCGATTTTTTCATTCGACTGAAATTAGTCCTAATTTCCAACAGCGAATGAGTTCAGATGCTTTGAATGGTTCAGGATATAGGATAACCCTCGATCGTTGAGGGTTCAGCCGAACAATTGTGAGTCATCTCGCAAATTGCAATACGTTAGCTCAAAACATACGTCAAACACCAGAAATTGAGATTTATCACTGAAAAATTGAAGGTTCGATCCATCCGGATCTTTCTTGTCTCGCTGGACCAAAATTCATGGTGATAGTAACCATTTCTCAGAGTTGTCTTGTATTTTATTCGGATATTCTGGACGGTGATATGGCATCGCCGTGAGTGTCAGACGCATCTATCAGTTTTTTCACGTAACGCTTGACGAATCGTGACGACAATCTGTGGTTTCCTAATGCGATAGCTGGAGAACATGACGCAATATTTTGAGATCTGGGAATCATTTTAATCTTTTCATTTTTCTCCTCCAATTACGGGTATTATCGTTCACCGGACAATACCAAGTATTTCATGGAAAGGACTAACAGAGAATCACCAGCCCCCTGGATCCTTTCATATGTTTTCAAGAGATTGCATGAAATTTCACGGGATGAATGAGATTTCATTCGATGTGATGAAGTTTCACAGGATTCCTATAGGCGATTTTCCGAAGTACCGGACTAAAACACCACCTCAACTCGATAGCCCATCCGTGCTATAGGAATACTACATGTCATATCCGCATCGTCCCATTACACATCCCATCGTGACCTCATCTCATGCCGGGAGATTCTTTGAACAATTGGAAACCGGAAGGTGTAGAATCCAAGTATTGGGTCATCTGAATTTTTGATCCAACTATGAACACACATCCGTAGCATTTGAATAAGACTATAATATTCATTAGAATGTGGAATATGGTTCGACACCAACTTTCGATTATCTAAGAACCGTTCGTGACGAGTCGTGATAAGAATTTGTGGCTTCTGTTTTGACGCTTACGGCTCAAACTATCTGATGGTCACGAGTGTTTTTCCGTGGTTATTTTGCTAGCATTTTGTTATCAGCAAGAAACACTGATAATTGTACGGCTTGTATTTATCTCTGACCCAAGTTGCCACGAATTTTCGTTCTTGCTAAATAACAATTAAGTATCAGAAATGGTTAACCTGCGGATTTCCCGTATCCTGTTATGAACTCCAACTGACAACGGTGCTCGAAATCATCGATGCTGACTGTTCAAAAGTGTTAAATAGGAGTTTAGTTCTATAGGGATACATTTTCCGAATCTGCTTCTTTCACCGAAGGAAGTACCCATCAGTGTACACGGCATCCCTCACTTTTTTTAACCAATTTGTAATTTTTGTTGGTTCGGTTGTTCCGTATAAACATATCAGTCGTATCAAGAGTGGTCGAATTTTCTTCAAAACACTTCTTTTTGGCCTCGATGATGAAGATATCGGTGTGCGCATGTTTTGCCTTGCTGATCGCCAACCCCCATGACAATGGTAAGTCAAAAGCCAACTTTTGTCGAACCCGAGTCAAGATAATGTGACACCATTGCGCGACTAACGTTATACGCTCGTTTGGTATTGCGAAAGCCAAAACGTCGTATTTTTTTTTTTTTTCTTTCTCTTTGCATTCATGTGAAAACACACAAAAGTAGGTTCAGAAACATTTAAATTCAACGATTGATCAATTGAAGGCAGAAGGTCGTGAGTACCGGCAGATATGACCTTTTGGATTTTACCTTTATTTTGAATCATGAAGAGTCGATAATTCGATGAGGTCGTGTCCGGCGAATCATTGGTTCGTCATCACTTATTTCATCCTCAATGTTTTGGCGGATACGACCTTTCGGCCCTAACGAATGTGATTTTGCAAAAAATCAGAGTCAGAAGATTGTATCTGCTGACGCAGAAGACTTTTTGTTTTCACGTTTACAATTCTTCAATTTTTGTTCATTTTCATGTATTTCAACCGTTTTGGAGCGAATGAGAACATGGGAAAAATTATACGACCTTTTGGGTTTGAAATCACCTTTTCTTGGTTACGACTTTTTAGCATGACTCGCGAGCCTGAACACGTCAAAGGTAGACCATTCCCAAACTTCAGCGTGGAGACCAGCGACTACCGTTAAGATATTATGTAATGAGGTACGATCAACCGAAGCGGTAGACAAATTTTGAGTAAGAAAGAGCTGAATGACAACGCGAAGAAGTTTGTGAAAGTTCTTCGGCTATCTAATCTCCCGATAGTACGGCCTTCGAATTTTTTTTTGTAGAAATGATCGCAAGCGATGAGGTTTAGCGAGACCGTCGAAGAATTTCGAGCTATTCCAAGGTATAGCTAAAGAAAAAAAAAAAAAAAAAAAAAACTTCTGAGGAGAGCCTCCACTTCGGGCAAAAACGTTAAATTAGTTTTGATTCTTTCATGCCCTATTCGCCGGTATACATGATTGAGAGGAACTGTTAATATCGTTGAGGAAACTCTGCTAAATATATCCTCCAACATTTCGTCATTCTCTCATCCTCAAAAAAAAAAAAGCTAGGGTTGATTCACCCGTACCATAGGATCTGTATAACCCTTAAATGAAGATTGAGTTAGAAACTAGAAAGCGAACATTTTTTCTAAAGTCAAATATGGAAAAGTCTCACGTGTCTTATATTTCGAAGGAAAATAAACATTCATGCTCTGAAATGTGTAGGATGAAAATGATTTCGATAATCTATAAAAGATGTTATTGCTGATAATATACACTTGATATGCGTGGAAAAAAGTATAGGGGAGACCGGGGTAAAGTAGGAGACCAAAAAATTTTCGGTTTACCGGAGCAAATTGGGACAGTGTTTGTTGAAAAATGAAAAATAAAATTTTTAGTGAAAAAACCGTTACTGATTACATTTTCATGTCTTTTTTTTTTGCACCTATGCTCAATTCAGGTAAAACATAATGATTAAATGATCGGTATTACTATTGAACAACTAGTTGATTAAAATTAAAATTATATCGTCACCAAATGGATTCAGACTCCAAGGAAAACTGAATACAATATCCCTATAAATTGTAATATCTGTGAAGACTACAAATGAACTGGCTTAGATGACTGTAATCTAAGTTACGTGTGCGATTTTTGCAAATAAAAATGTTATCTACTGTAGCTAATATGATTTTCTTTGATTTCCAATGAATATTTAAAATTATAATTAGTCATAAATATCAATCTATATAATTGTAGTTACATAAGTATTTAGTTTTAATCTCAATTAGTCGTTTGATAATAATACTAATCATTCAAGCATTATGTCTTACCTAAATTTGGCATAGATGCAATAAAAACATGATAATGTAATCAGTAACTGTTTTTTCAAAAGAAATTTTATTTTTTAATTTTCAACCATCTGGCTGTCCCACTTTGCCCCGATGAACTGAAGGTTTTTGGGGGTCCCACTTTGCCCCAGCGTCCTACTTCACCCCGGTCTCCCACGAATTACTTTTTTTCTCTACTGTCACTTCGTCTATTCAGAACGTAACAGCCATCGTAAGTGGCAGGAAGATGGACATGAAATCTTACAATGATCTCAATATTTTCATGTCATCGTACAGGCGTCACAGCACGGAAGCCAAAAATGACTCCGCCCAAGGGCGAGCTTCTTATTCAAGAAGGGGATGAGCTCAGAATATCATGTCAGGGTGAGGGCAAGCTTCAGTTTTCAACACAGAAAGTCTGGCGACTGGCATGTATTACACGTATTTATTCTCGAAGCTTAATGAGCTGTAGTAAATTTTGCATAATCGTCAACTATGATAACCCACAGGTCATAGAGCATTCGACATTTACGGGCTCATTCGACGAGGATTCAAACACGTACACGTTTATTCGTCCGAAGACAATTCGGGAGGACACTGGATGGTACGCTTGTGCGGAGCAGAATGTCACAATTATCAATGATGACCAAACTATCGATCATTCGGAAGAAGATATCAGCTGGATTTATGTCTACGTAAATTGTGAGTATAAGTTCAATTGCAGGTAGGTATACATGTAGTACGTAAAAGGTCCTCATACACACCGAGTTATGCGAGTATCCGATCTCAAGACGTTTCATAATTGTATTCGTTATCCACTGGCAACAAGATTCGCACTCTTCTTTCAGCTTCGATGCCATTCGTTGTTATGGAAACTGAGAGATTACGGCTTTTCGTAATGTCAAGAATCAGTGCAGTTATACCATGTCGGCCAACGTCACCCGATCTGCCAGTTATACTCGTTAAGGATAACGGCGTAAGTTCGTGAAAATACATCCCATCCGGATTAAACTCGATATCAGATAGCTACTTGAATCTCACAATTACTGCTAACAGGTAAATATAAGCTTACCATATTCGATGACTGCATGAATCATTGACAGGTTGTCCTGCTGCCAGCGGAAGCATCTTATGACCCAGGAATGGGATTTACCATTAACGACGTTGGTGTAGAGCGAGACGGCGATACTTATAGGTGTAAACTTAATGCGAGTGATGATAAGAATGAGTCATTTTGGCCGGAATATCGATTACGCGTCCTAAAAAGAGGTAATTGTCAGGGTTCTTTGAGAAAAATAATATACATTGATTTCATAAATCAGAATGAGAGTTACATTTCGCACGTGTCGTCGATACGATGATCACAAAAATGAATAGGCCTAGCACAAAATTCGTACGATGAAAATAGTCGAGAATAGAGACCTAACTCAGAATGAAATTGTATCAGATCGAAATATGTGAATCTTTTGGCAACAAAATTGTCATGAATGAAACACAAAGTGTCATAATGCAAAAAGTGGACGATTTAAGAATAAATGAGTTACACGATTGGAAGCACCCTTAGTTCTTGCGACTGCGACGGGCTTCTGGTGAAGTCGAATGAATCATAACTGATATTCGCATCGTTCTGAAGGGCTTAAGCAATCTGTTGGCCATAGATAGTTTCCTTCAAAGATCAATGGGCTGCACCGTTGAACTATCGAAGTTCCAATGTCCCATTATTTGCTCGTGCCAAAAAATAAGGTCTTATGAGTTGTGCCACCATCGCCGGCAGAGTGCGGAATGTCGAAGCTGATATACACCTGAAAATTGCGAGTTGCTTTTTCGTATCTGAATTGTCCTCGCGGTATTCGTAATTGTGTCGTCGATTGGGAAACCTCAAATAATCCGAACTTATGCCATGTGTTATTTCTCACATAGCACCACTAAGCAGGCCTTTGATCGACGAAGAGGCAATTCGTCACGTGGTATCTGGAGAAGATCTGAGATTGATATGCAAAATCATGGGGTACAGGAGAACAGGTATTCGGCTGAATTGGACGGTGCCGAAGTCAGTCCCGGTAAGCTTTGAGCGACTGTGGTCAAACGGTCGAACGTTTGATATTGATATTGATGACTGAAACGATAATGAGCATCCGTATTCGACTCGAATCTTTCAACATGTTCCAATCTACTTCACAGACTACCCTCCCTCACTTGAGATACACGATACCGTCCCTTATTTTCTACCAGGCCAGTCTGCTAATTCCACGTGTTCGTCAACGAGTTATTGGCCAATAAATATAACATGGACCTACGCGGAATACCGCAACTTCCCATCTAAAGAAAATGCTGTCTACCGAACTTCTGCGGCAAGTACTGATAGATGTTACCGGTCAATTTCGCATTGCGTTCTTGAAAGTTGAGACATACGTATGCGCGATTGTGAGCATGAATTATTCACTTGAAAGACAACGGAGGTCTTGTCATTGGATAATTTTCATTTTCAGAATATTCGCAACAAAATAACAAACTTTCTCATTTCTCATGAATTAGTAAGCTATTTGAACATGACGATCAATATGACTGGTGATCTAACATGTAGATCCTGTCACGAAAGTGACTGTGCCGAAAGTACGAAATTAGTCTTAGTTTCTGGTAAGCTTCTCCGATAAGCTATACATATTTTTACGGATCATCTTATATAAGTAACGTAATTATCGTAAAAAGTAAGATAATTAAGTAACAATGATCATCAACGTCTTGAAACCTTATATCAGCGAAAGAATGTATGTCCTTGGATCATTGTCATTCAGATATAGTCGCATATTTTGGTATACGCGGCCCGCAGATAGTGACGGAAGGCGATGATGTCAACGTGACCTGTGGCGCTTCCGTGTATTACTTCACCGACGACATTTCGTGGATGCGGTGGAACCGTGATTGGCTGGGTAAGGCTTTCGACATGGCTTAACAATTTTCGTCGGTAATAATTTGTACAAAATATTTTTCTAGAAACGATTTTCAAGATAGGGCGCGTTACGAAAAGCAAGACAAAATTCACCCACCAATTGATATTGCATTTACACAATGTAACGAAATCTGACTCTCGACAGTATGTGTGTGAAGCTAGAAATGCTAATACTGGAGTCCTCGAAAGGATGGAGCATACATTGTTGGTCGAAGGTAAATAAATATATTCCTTCAAGGACATTTCAGTTCGCTTCGAATAGTCGTTGGTGTTTACCGGCTGTTGCAGATACGTACCCGCCTAGTTTCAATGACCCTGGCATAGAGAATTCCGTGTCGCTTGTGAATCTGACAGAAGATCGAAACCAAACTGTGATACTAGAGTGTTCGGCCGATGGAAAGCCAATACCTGTGGTAACCTGGAGAAAAGTGAGCTGTCAACTGAACATGCCTACCAACACGAATAATGATCAGCTAGGAGAAGTAACGGGATGTCTCTCTATCTCTCGAAATCCAGAACGACGGACTACTCATTGGAAGCGAGCGGTACAAATTTTCGCACAACAATTCCAGACTTGAAATAAAAAACTTTTCCGAATCAGACAGCGGAAAGTATACGTGTTATGCAACGAATCGTGTTGGCCAGGTTTGGAAACACACTGATATCAAAATTGCAGGTAAGCATCTTTCGATATGTAGTTTACTCGCTTTTCATCATTTTCATAGCTTTGTATGGTTTATTCTCCTTATTGCTTCGGATTTTGCATGAGTCGCAATTTACTACTTTGCTCAGCACCAGATGACGATCATGTTCTTTGCAGACACAGAGGCGGAACCAGAGACACAAATTGCAATATGGCCGAGTGCTATCGTTGCTGTCGTGCTACTCTTTGTCACGGTTGTCTGGATGAGTTTCCGGAAGCGGCGTGAAATGGTATCGTACATGATGGAGAAAATAGTTGACCAGCTTATTGATGTGAAGAATATTCTCTTTCAGGCATCCAGGAGAAGGTTCATCGAAGCAACGCTTCAACGCTTCAACGCCGGAGCTCTGGATTGTCTGGATCCAGAACTGAACATGGCGGAGCAGGCTGAGCTGCTGCCTTACAACAAGAAATGGGAATACCCGAGGGAGTTGTTGAAACTAGGTACTGAACTTACTATTCTATTTGCCTGTGATCCAGCAAAAATGGCGATCAGTGGATAACTCTACGTCAAGTAATTGCAACTAGTTGCACTGACCTGCATTTCACTATGAATTACCTCGCGTTGGAGGGTCTTCGTGAAATAGTGTTTTCCAAGCTAAGTAAAAGCGACCAAATAGGCGGTACGAAAAACTCTCCCATACAAAATGTCGATTCGATAATTCTTGACGCTACTCCGTAGGCAAGGTACTGGGGAGCGGTGCATTCGGTATAGTGAGAAAAGCGGAAGCCAAATCGATTTGCCGATCCGAACCAGTCACGACGGTTGCGGTGAAAATGGTCCGGTCAACGGCCAGTCTGAACCACATGACAGCCCTTACTCGCGAACTCAAGATTCTCGCCTACCTCGGCAAACACCTCAACGTTGTTAACCTTCTCGGTGCATGCACCAATAATGTATCGTACGGTGAGTTTTGCTAATCAATCAGGACATCGTTTATGGTGAAAGCTGATTGGTTTCAATACTCGTTGCGAAGATAACCTGTTTCCATTATGAATTCCATTTTCCGACCACCGATTCTTCTTATTCGAGGTGAACATTGTACATTCCGATCGGTTTTAACAGGCAAACTCATAGTCATCGTGGAATTCTGTCGGTTCGGAAACTTACGTGACTATTTGCGGCAACGTCGAACTGATTTTGCAGACAAAGTTGACACCCCCATGGAGGATATCCCTGCAGATCCAAGTTGCAGCACGGATCCTGACAATGCGAATGATAGTGGGTGAGCGACTCCATCATTATGGCCATAAAATGACCGATGGAAAAGTGTTTTGTCCTCACTTTGGCACATTATCTTCTTTTTTTCTTCGTTTCAAATCCATCCTGGTATTGCGGTGCATGAATGCGAATGATACCCTGCAACTGTATATAGACCCACGACAGAGAATGGTCGAACGTGTCAACATGTGCTAAACGCGCCTTTATTTTCGACTCTCATTAGCGGTGCGGGGTCAGCGAGATGCGAAATCGGTTCGGGAACAGCGATCTGTCACCATAGCACAGCCTCGACGAATACGAAGTCGGAAGTCGACGACGGTGTTCCTGGCACTGATGCTCTTGGGCACGGCCAGCGTTCCCAATACCAAGGCGATTATACGGATGAAAATTTGGAACCTATCGGCACTGGAAACTTACTTTGTTGGGCTTGGCAAGTTTCTCGTGGCATGAAGTATCTTGGCTCCAGGAGGGTAAGTGACCGTCCCGAAGTATAATTTCTCTGCATTCCGAGTGATCTCAACGTACGTCATCGTCGATCTATCCAGCTAGCCTCATCTTTTTACGCCATTCAATGTAGGAAATGAGATGGTGAGATTCTTCAGAATACTTCGAAATCGTGACTCTTACGTGTCCACACACTCCCGTATTCGTGAAACAACACGTTCGATTTCGAGAGGAATTCTGTTGCTTCGAGTAGACAGTTCTTCCCACAATCACTTCAATGTTGTATTTCTTGCACATTTATACATCAATTCTGCTATCTAACGAGATGAATCACGGTTCAAGTATATGCCACACTATCACGATCCATCTGTTCTCGCTGAAGCATGAACTGATAGATCTTCGAAGTAGAAAGTGAAGAATTTCGATTCGTGAGGGTTCCAGAATTCGCGATATCCGATTTTTAGTTCCAATCTTACGTCGCAGTCCACCTTCGATTATGTTTCAGGTCTTGCACGGGGACCTAGCGGCAAGAAACATTCTCCTGGCCGATGACAACGTCGTAAAGATATGTGACTTCGGTTTGGCACGGGCACTGTATACGGAAGAAAACTATCAGAAAAAAGGCCACGATCCTCTTCCCTACAAATGGATGGCCATTGAATCATTGAGGGATCGCGTGTTTTCCGTTCACTCGGATGTCTGGGCGTACGGAGTAGTGCTCCTGGGAATTTTTCAGCCTGGCTCAAACTCCCTATCCTGGTATACAGCCCGAAACTCTTTGCGAGAGACTAGCCGATGGTTTCCGCATGACACGGCCAAAATACGCAACCCGGGATATGTGAGTTCGGATGTCCTCTATCGTGTCGATCATTAGTCAAGCTCATGGTATCATAACTTCTCATATTTACTTCAGATATCAGATCATGCTGCATTGCTGGGATGCGCATCCATCTCAGCGACCATCATTCAAAGAGCTTACTGACAACATTGGCTGTTTACTGGACGAGACTGTAACGACGGTAAGCCGGATCATGTTCGTTAGATTCCAAGTTCCTATTTCAATGGAACATTTTCCATGGCATTTCTTGTCAGTGTAATCGATCACTTTCAAGGTTCACTGGTGTTTGCCATCGTGAAGTATCACCGAACAGATGACGACTTGTTCGTCGGAACTTATAATCGGCCATGATTCTTACGAGAGAATATATTTCAGTATTACTTCGATTTGAATGCACCGTACGTCCGAATGAACATCGAGGCGTCCGAACGAGGAGAAAGAGACTATTTGACAATGACACCGTCGGAAGATGCAGTGAATACGATTTCTCGAACTGTGGAATGAAACTGATGATACGATAAAAATGATTCCCAACGGAGTTGAGTAAATTTATACTTGCGAAGAGATGCGATTTTATGGGTCAAGAATTTACGTGCACCGTGATCTCACCAATATCTCAGTTTCTATATTTTATCATTATATTATATTAAATATTCGATTTTATTATTTCATATTCATGTAGTATCATAAAGTAATATATTAGCGCGTAAGGCGAGTCATTCTACGAACTAGGATAGCGAAGTAGGATGTAAGTATAGGCTTAAGATTTGTTTGGAAAAACACTCGAAGTTGCAGGACCGTGGGACGCACTGAGAAGACTCCAGGAGTCCAGCTCAGACCATCCAGCTAGATGGCCTGGCGACGGATAGTCGCAAAATTTTTCCAGACCATGGAGAGGTAGATTTTGATCGATCAGCATTTCTATGCCGTTTCTTTGAATAAAGCCTTCATAGTTTCAATTTATTCAAATCAGGCATTTTCACTCGCTCCTTCTCCTTTCCACCCTCGCGAATCACGTATCATACCACATTCAAGCGCCTTGGCCGTCGATATAACCCAGGGAACTCTTCCAGCGACCTAAAATCACAGAGAATAAATCTAATACCCACTCGATCCTTGCTGGCCTTTACCACAGCAAGGATCGCCTCAAGGGTAGATGTTCGCGTGGAATTCGACAGACATACCACCTATCCCTACAGCAAATTAGGGAGCACTTTTCACGTCATTTCTACAGCCTTACAGACTCTTCTCATCAACAGCTGACTGCTAGAAGTCCCACGCGCTATACCGTCCGGGTGGTACTAGTATCCTCAGAGAAAAGCAACTGCAAGATTCAAGGATGACGAACGATCGGTCTCCGGGATCATTTTAGCCGAGCGAAAACACCTGAAGAAGCGCTTCGCAGGTTGAAGAGTCAAAATGTGACAGTAGAGTCACTGGTACACACGCCAGCACACTAATCTGGCCCAGGGTTCAGGGTTCGGAGATAATAACCGCGATAGAGAAACTGAGTGAGAGACAGAGCCACGTAAGTCTGGAAACACTGACAATATTTCAATGCTACCAGAGCTAACTTCGAAGCATATATTTCGAAAAGGACCCCGTTCAACTCCTTATGGAAAATGGCTCTCGGTCAAATTTTTCGAAACTCTGGGATATGTTAGTTCTTGAAGTGTAGAACAAAAGTCTCCATGGCCGCAAAGCTCAGAAGCTCATAGTTTTCGAGATATCCCATCTCCTAATGTAAGGGTGCAGATTTGGAGTGAAGTGGTTTGAAAATGTAGTATAAATGAAAATTGTATCAGACGACTCAATATGGGAGTTTTGGGGGTCACTGATTGCGAATTTGACAACCATTTTGTCCTCAACCCTATTTTGGGGGGTGAAACTTACGCTAAACGAGCATCCTGATGGGAATAGAAATCTACGCCGTTCGTCCACGTCGTTATTCCTGGGTAACGCTAAAAGTAGATTCTTATTTTTTTTAAAGTCGACCTCTGAGCAACCCCCAACGCCCCCGTATAGAGTCGTTGGATGCATTTTTCACATATTTTTACTTATCACTCCCTCCAACTTTGATTTTCACCCCCAAAAATGGAGTTGAGGACAAAATGGTTATCAAATTCGCAATCAGTGACTCCAAAAACTCCCATATTGAGTCGTTTGATACAATTTTCATTTATACTACATTTTCAAACCACTTTACTCCAAATCTGCACCCTTACATTAGCAGATGGAATATCTCGAAAACTATGAGCTTTTGAGCTTTGCGGCCATGGAGACTTTTGTTCTACACTTCAAGAACTAACATTTCCCAGAGTTTCAAAAAATTTGACCGAGAGCCATTTTCCACAAGGAGTTGAACGGGGTCCTTTGTTCCTTTCCTGAAAGGGATGTCGATTTTTTATGGGATGCAAGAGATTTCTCCGATAGCTTGCACCTTCCAGTGAAATTAGTGAGGCTTGTGACGCGCGTGTACCGTAGAAACATTTTAATTATGTCGCGTAACTGATTAAGTTTCCTTCGAAACAAGTTATTCGCACTAAAGCATCAATTCGGCGAATTCGGCTAATTCGGCGCGTGCGTAGAACCTCGTCAATCGAACACATTTGGACATGAAGCACGTATCGTGGCACTAAAAATTAGTGCCACGTAGATTTCAACCAAATTGTGCGACGGGAGGTGGCTTGAGAGTTTACTCTACTTTAGTAATGTGAGGGTGAATAATTGAATACTGACGAAATAAGAGACCGAGCTAAACGTAAGGAGTGACGCCACATCATTTGACAATCCCCATGCCCTGGATAATGAAGATATGGATCTTCGCGTATTTCGCTCTGATGTATGATAACCCCCGTAACTATGGTAAGTCCAAGACCATCTGCGAAACGTAAAGTAACGGTCAGTCTTGTTTTCTAAATTATCTTGCAGATTCTGCGTGTCATTTTCATCGTGTAGCTCGACGCAACATTCGTTCTCTCGGACTTAAATTATGTACAACTAATTATCCCCCGGGCTGGTATGCGGAACATTTCCCTACAAAATAAATTCATCACTATTCACATTTCATCGAACTTGTGGTCACCGTATTATCTCGTAGCGAAGTACGAGAGAGATGTTATATCTCGTTCTTGTCGACGAACGTTCATTAATTTACGGACCCAATTTTTGACACTATCTCAACAACATGTTATAAAAAATGTGCTGCGCGATATCTTATTGTACGACTATCGTTCATAAATGATTTTCGGTTCGTGTCTTATGAAGCGCTCTTCGCCTTGAATCGTCAATTTATCGTCATCGGTCATATCGTGTGTCTTTTCCCGTCTCGTGTCGTCGTTTTATCGATAACAAGAATCCAATACTATGATCTCGTTTCTCGTCATCGTATTCTCGTGTCGTTTCCTCATTCGCGAAAACACTAGCAAGAACATGCTGCTTGTGGTTTGAGTTAGCCAAAACGAAGGCTAGCTTTCGATTATCCGGTGCAGAGATCGGAAGAATATCGTTTCAGTGATATCAGTCCAGGGGATTACTGATGAGAATCTTAATGATCGTGAAGAAAGATACAATAGACTTAGCCACGATTAATACTTGTTCTTGTGAGAATGTCACATTCCCAGGATTTGGCGTGATGATATATAGGTGAACTCCTGAAATGATTATAACATTTGCATGTCCTCGTACAGGCGTCACGGCAGAAAAACCAAAGATGACTCCGGCCACGCTTCTCGTTCAAGAAGGTGATGAGCTGAGAATATCATGTCAGGGTGATGGCAAGCTTCGGTTTTCAACGGAGAGATATCTCGAAATCGCACGTATTGTATTCCTGGCACTCATCATTCATTTTCGCAATCCGCCGATGCAGCTACCTAATGACTTATGAATGATGACGGATAATCATCAAATTCCGTGATTTATAGACAGTGGAGCAATCTCACTTTACCAGCTCATTCGACGGGGAGTCCAACACGTACACGTTCATTCGTCCGAAGACAATTAGAGGCGACACCGGATGGTACGCTTGTGCGGAAGAGAACGTCCGGATCGTTAATGACGAGCAGACTATAATAGATCATCCGAGAGAAAATATCAGCTAGATTTACGTCTACGTGAATTGTGAGTATGACTTCCGTCCCAGACCCTTGATATGATTGAATAGTGGATTCTTTCACATTATCTCAAACGTTGATCTCAAGAAAGAATGCACATATACGTGAAAGGTCCTCCTCGCACGCACCAAGCCTTCGTTTCACGCGTGCACCGCAAGTGCCCTACCTTGAGACGTTTGAGGTCGTATCCGTCGACTGATGAAATACAATTTGTGCTCTTTATCCAGCTTCCATAGCATTCGCCGCTGCGAAAACTCAGTTGAAATCGATCTGGGCAATGATAGGGACCAGAGTAGTTATACCACGTCGGCCAACGTCACCTGAACTGCCAGTGATACTTGTGAACAATGTCATCGTAAATTCATGAGAATATACATCTGAATCAGATTAAGCTCCATTTCTCTTTTTCGTCTCATGTGAAATCGTTGGGGATTACAATTACTACCAATACATATTATAAGCTAGGACCATGTTCGATGACTGTATGAATTATTGACAGGATATCCCGGTGCCGGAAGGAATATCTTATGACCCGAGAGTTGGATTCATCCTGAACGACGTTGTTCAGGAACGAGACTACGATGTTTATCGTTGTGAACTTAAGGGGGTATATACACCTTTAAATTGGTTGAAATTCTCAAAAATATATATATTTTTTTCTGCAACTTGCATACTCAGAACGAATTGAAAAAAATCATCATGTTTGGGGAGGGTTTGACCCTCATTATCCATATTTTACATCATGTATTACTTTCAGTCTAATCGTAGTTACGCTGAAGATAGGAAAATACAGAATCACTCGGTTGTCGTAAAGAATCAGAACCAGCGTTGGACAGATTTTGGATTTTTTGGTCCTCAATTGTTCATAAGAGTTGCCTCTATGGAATGAACATAGAACTTTTTGATATTCCAAAAATTACTTGAGTTATTCGATTTTTTCGATTTTTTTTTTGAATTTTCAAATTTTGTTGGCTTATTTTTCCAATATCTCAGAGAAAAATGGGTTTATCAAAAAGTTCTATGTTCATTCCATAGAGGCATCTCTTACGAATAATTGAGGACCAGAAATTCGAAGATCGGTCCAACAATGCTTCTGATTCTTTACGACAACCGGTCAAAATAGTGATTGTTCAGAAATTGACTTTTAAACTTTTTTTCTACGTTGAGGGTTTTGGATTCCGATAACTACTGTGATATTTCTCTGTGTTAATCTATCATGTCATTTAATGATGCAAAACAATTTTCCATCCTTCTTTTTGATCCGGGCTGTGGACCGACACGGGCGAAGTTAAAATTTGTTTTGCGACGTGGCCTACGTCGTGACCCGACCTATTTCTAGAAAGCTCCTGGCTCATAGCTACAACCTTCCATCTCGATGGCCTCTTCCTGCTGGTTCATCCGTAGTTGTCTCAGAGCAACACGAGCTTTCTTTGTCCTCTGCTCCACTCGCCTATCAGCACCTTTGATCCGGGCCAAGTCCTGTAGTTTTGCTGCAGCGAAGGCGTGGCGTCTTGGCTCGACTGAAAGTTTTTGCATAATTTTCAACATACCTCGCTGACCTTCGGAAAAGGTGATCGCTGCAATGTTGGCTCCAACTTGAAGGACGTTACGACCTGAAAATAAAGTTTTAGGACAAAGCTTCCAGATGACGCTGTTCAGGGACTCGTTCGCATTCTGGGTCTTACCACCAACACAGCGCTTCAGTAGTGCCTCGTCACTCAGATCAACAAAGATTGGTCTGATCTGGTCCATCACAGCCTCTGGTAGATTAGCCCGGTGTTTGAACGTCTCAACAGTTCCAGCTGCAATTGCCTGTTGATACTTACACCAAGAGTCCTGACCCTCCGGGCAGAGGTGGTGCTGCGGCTTATCGTCTGTTGAGGACTTGTGGAACCATATGGCCCATATAGCTTTTTTCATACCTGGAACTGATTTGGGGTTGTTCCTTATCGCATTTCCATAGTAGGACTGCATCTGGTCAATAGCTCTGTCGGTTAGCCTTCCTTTGCCTCCGATGGTCTTGCCGTCCGATAATTTCTGTCCCCTGAGCCGAGCCTTCAGTTTCCTCATTCGTGTCCCCATCCTTTTCTGAACGTGGCCACAGCACTCGAGCTTCTCAATCTGCACATCCGGTCCGTACGGCTCTGCTTTCACGACACTGGCATAACTTTTCGTGTCACCGTCGCCAACGTATCCAACGTACTTCGCTGCATGTAGTTCCTGTGAACGTTTAAAAATTCGAACCATACCTGTGACTTCCATTGCTCCGGACGATCCTAGGTGATTGGCCTGGCAGCTGCTCCTGTGGTTCTGGTACCAAGAGTTCCATTGATCCCCGGACTTCTTACCCTTGTAGCTTGAGCACGCCTTGCAAAACCGTGACAAGACTTCTATATCTAAGACTTTACCTGTCTCTGTCCCAATCACTGCGCACACTCCATTCAGGGAGCTGAATCCACGCTTCTGCCAGGTTCCGTCACACTGTACGACTATCTCTCGGGCTAGTGGTTCATTCGAGGCCCTTATCTCTTCTTCTACAGCCGCATGCATCGTCTCTCTTGCCACCTCGGTTGTTGCCTCAGCTATTCTATCAATTACCTTCTTATAAGTGGATTGTTTGATTGGAGGTGGTATGTCCATCAATCCACAGAATTTGGCAAGACCTACGCTACCCAGACCCACGCTCCTGCTCGCCAATACAGATCGTCGATTTACCTTAAAGACGTTGTTTTTCTGTCCGACCATTCTGGAGGTGTTGAACTTCGAGCTGATGGGACACTTACCGCACTTGATTTCGTAGGTTCCACCTAAGCCGTGAATCCTAACCTCTCTCATCCGGATAGCACTCCCACATCTGTTGCAGCTTAGGTTGTCCTGCAAACTTTGAAAAAGAATAGCCAAATCGAAAAGCATATACCCCTGTGCATCGGTCTCGCTGTAGTCGTCATCGCTGATCTTACTGGACGATGCGCTGGAAGGCCTCGGAAATGGATCGGCATGCTCGTCGGAGTGTCGTTGTTTCCCTACAAAAGATCTTTTTCTTTTTCTCGAGCGCCCAACGGAACGTTTTTTATCGCCCCAAGGGTTTCTCTGTTCGCCGGTACTCATAATTCACAAGTCAATTGAAACTTTGCGGTAACAAGTTAGTTTTATTCTCGAGTTAAATTGTCGGAGACGCAGTAATGCTAGCAGACAACAAGAGAATGACAAGATTCGGGCGGGAATCGGGATGCGTAAAACGTTGTAAAATCCGTCTGCCAGTATAGTGCGCCGTGCGGCGCGCTTTTGTACTTGGGGATTTAAATGGCTGTAACTTATTCATTTTGACGTATTTTCACATGATGATTTTTTTACAGATAGTTTAGACCCCTAGCGTTCCAAAAACGCAAAAAACGAAAAATCGATTTTTTCAAAATTCAAAGGTGTATATTCCCCCTTAATGGAACTGACAAAGACAAATGCGTTCTTTTGGCCAAAATATTGTCTCATCGTCCGTGAAGATCGTAATAATTTCAGTAATCCCAAAAGTTATATTCAGGACACTCACATCCAACTCGATACATTTGTGTCATGGAATTAAAATTGTCGAAAAAGTTGAAGCTCCGTTGAAGATGAATGTTATGTTCCATACAGTTGCACCAGCACCGTATATCATCGAAAAAGAATCAGGCCACGTCGTCTGGGGAGAGGATCTGACATTAGACTGCAGGGTGTATGTGCCCAGGGTGAAGAAGGTCCTTCTGAACTGGACGGTCCCGGAGTCAATCCCGGTAGGTTTCAGCGACTGCGGTTCAGTAATACCTTTGATACTACTCGACAAGTGAGAATTTTTTTATAGATTTCGCGACTCTCAGAATGACCAGTACCTACGGGCAAACTTTCGACTATGAGCGAGTTACTCAGAAAATGTCAGTGCCCGAAATGCGACAGGTACTCGGCGATGCCTAGGAGTCGATATACACGTATGCAATCATTGTGATTGCGCAATGCAAGAGATACTTGGCGCAGTACAAGATTGAGGCTCACTTTTATATCAGTCGCAAAATTCTGCTCACGTTATGCAATAGCAAATGATGGTCTAGTATTCTACGAAATTCAGGGATTTCAATTTGTCTGATTACACCGGTCAACAGGATTTTTGGGTCTGAGTTCTAAATATGAAATTCTGATTTCTTTTACATAACTAATAAACAAAAGATTAGTTTTTTTAGTTAAAGTTTGTTTTTGTATTTTAAGAATTTTACCTATTTTTTCATAATTTTATTGTAAATTACTATTAAACAAATTTTTGTTATACATTTAAGTCACTTCTTTTTGAAAATAATGATTAATAATAGACTACAAATGCAAAAAAATTGCTGCTGTTTATACAATCAACCAAAAACTTCAAAACTTACTTATCGACGTAAAAGAGACAAAAGCAAACTTTATAAGCCAAAAGTGAAAATTTGGGTTCTTTTGGATGCATAGAATCAGAATTTGTGCATGAAAACAGAAACCCAAGAAAAAAATATTTTTTTGTTGACCTGTGTCATCAGCGATAATATGACATGGTGGTTAATTTTAATACCGCAATTGCAAGAATTTTATTGAACAATCAATTTTAGCACGAGAGATCGTACTACCTTGTGCAGCCAATAAACTCGGACGGCAACAACCGGGATAACAACATATATATCGTATGGGAGGCAGAATTGACGATAAAGAGTGTTGAGAAAACCGTTAGCGGTGAATATACTTGCGTCGCGACGGATGGAGATGGCAAAAGGGGACAAGCATCGGCGAAAATTGAAGTTTGGGGTAAGCACAAGCAACATCACTTTCGTCTGATGAGTGTAAGTCTATTCGCATTTCAACCTCATGTCCTGTTCCTTTGATCAGTCAACAGCAACGGATGGAAGCGCGGTTTGAGTTCAAACCCATGGTTGAATATAATCATGATGAATAATTCGAGGTCTTTGATATTTCTCTAGATCCCCATCAGCCGCACCTCTACGTGACCGTGGATGGTGAGAGAGACCTCTCAGTGTACGAAGGAGGCTATGTCCATTGGATGATTATAAGTGACACGTATCCCAGCGACGCCGACTGGTCATGGTGAGCCAATTTTTTAAATTCATATATTTTCGCGGTGCGTAACGTCAGCTGCTTAGGCACTGCATCAGTAACGTTCCGAAATCGATTTCTGTGAAAATCGCAAGTTTTTATGACTTCGTTCGTCACTTGGAAATCGCTGTGTGGGTTCTTGAACTCGTTCATCACACTCGTAGCCAATGACCTCAGGATTTCCCGAAGATCGCTCGTGTCTAACAATCACTCCGTTGGTTTTTTGCCTAGATGCAAGGGATTAAACTTTACAGGGTTTGGACGAAGTTCTTGAAATTCTTCTATTAAACTTTGCAAAGCAGAAAACCTTTTCCAGTCAAAATCATAAGTTTGAAAAAACTATTCCATCTCTACATGTTAAGCATCACCGAAGCTGGACCGATCATACGATCAACTTCATTTATTGCAATCAATAGAAGTGAAGAGCAAGTTCTCATCCGGAATTCCCAGATCACACGAAATTGATATTTTACGATTTGCATGCAAATTCCTCCATGTCAGAAGTTTTTACATATGAACCTACATAAATTAGATAATAGTTAATAAACACCAACTGATATGGAAGCCTCCTGGAGAAAATGCAATACAAATGAGTTCATTCCAGAAGGAGACGAATACGGTGATTGGTTGGATCTAACAAATAATGCACGAAGAGACTTAGCATTCAACCTTCCAAGCAAGAAAAACAAATAGCACATTGCAATACGTGCATACATATCTTTTAATCATGGCTGTGAGAACACTTGTTGTTTTGATTGTATAGGGAGGTGGCATGTACTGCGCAATGCATGTTGATTTTTCGGAATCATAGCTGATCCAACTGCTCGGGATACAATCTATATCGAAAACTGATCCTCTTGTCCCCACGCAAGCTTTTGTAAATTCCACAAGCTGGAAAGGGTGCAGCGTGCGTTCCTCCCGAGGTTCCTGATCCTTATAACTACCGTAGTCACTAATTGTGGAAAATGCGAATTGAAGTGAAATTCCATGTGCACCTGATGCAAGATTCTCACAAAGCAATATTTCCATGAAGATAGTGAAAGTATTCATCACTCTGTAATTTAGACTGGTCGTTAAGAATTAAATTTTTTTCGACGCCCCCTAAAAAGCTTCCTTTCGAGGAAAAAACGCGAGGTAAATTTTTTTTTTTTGCAAATTAAAAACAACACAGCAAGACGATCCAAGTTCATTTTTTGGTAAAATCATGTTTTCTTGGAAATTTCTTAGCACAAGAAATCATTTTGGAACTCAAATGAATACAATTTCGAAAATTTTTTCATTTGATGTTGTCTAGTTGATAAAAAATGAAGAATATTTGAATTAATAATTTTATTTCAAAACTAAATTAGTAGAAACTTATTTTTTATAAGCAGATTTATTAATTCCAAGGCACAAGTAAACCTTCTTTAGTATTTTTTTTATTTTTACTTCTGTAATGTTTTTCCAAAAAAACATGATTTTACCAAAAAATGAACTTAGATCGTCGTCCCGCGGCACGCCCTGTTTTTGATAAAAAAAAATTTTTTTTAATTTTACTCGCGCTTTTGCATCAAAAGGAAGCTTTTTTGGGGGCGTCGGAAAAAATTTAATTCTTAACGACCAGTCTACTTTGTATATTACAATTGTAGAGGTTGGTGATTGAGTCGAGTCTAAACTCGATCGCCAACCTCTACAATAATAATAATAATAATAATAATTTTAGTCAACAGACATGCTTGGAACATATATTTTTAGGGTAATTCGTGTCTCGAAAATATTATTCTTCAGGCTTCTGGCATTTGTATTGAGTTTTTCAAAAGTTGCGAATTTTTGCAATTTTTAAATTTCCATAATGATACATATCGATAATAGGGGTTAGACGTTTCGATGTTCATGATTCTTTACGATCGAAATTCTGAACCCGCTGAACAAAATAACACATTCAAACTTATTCCAAGTTGTGTATACCTAAATAAACCCGTAACTAAGAATTTTATATTTATATATATTTTTTTTAAATCTCCCAAGCATACGCATACTCATGCATGAACGCGTGAACAGGACATAACCTCATATCGTGACCACGAGGATACGCAACACTACATACTTCTAAGAAAGAATAAAACTCATGCATGATACTATTATTTTCACATGGCATCTTGTTCGAGCGAATGATCTTTTAATTCTGCAAAAAGGCTGTCCATGCCAATAAATTCAGTAAGAATGGAATTGACCATAACATCGCTGTGAAATGTAGATCCAGAAAGATTCGCGCCACTCTCATGTAACGGGGTGTAAATGTTTTGGGTGAAATAGCGGAGGTTAGCCATAAATAAGCCTGAACTTCTAATAAAATCTTTATATAATATCCTCGTGACAGCTGGCACATGGATACACACACTTACACAGTAAAAATGGCTGCCGAGTGAGACGAGTGACATCTAATTTGAGCGATATAATGATTTCTTGCACTTGACTAGTACTGAGCACTATTTCACCCACAACAATATTACAGTAGAAATATTTCAATCACCATCCCAAGTTGTAAAGCTGTCTACGATCGGAGAATTTACCGTGCGAAAATTCGTAACCAATAGATGGCGGCACTATTGACTCGTTGACTGAAACTGTCGGGACTCATAGCCGAATAAAAATTTCCGAGGGCCCCGTCTGTTTCACTCACACAATCACACACGTTTCCATCTTATACATAACGCACACTATGGCGGCTCGAAACAGTGCGCTGCGTGAATATGCCACAGAGCGTTCACAGAGGCACATGTTACGTCGATATTTTTCACTTATTCCGAGCGGTTTTCCAAGGGCGTGGTTTGTATTTAGGGTTCGACTCGTTTTACACTAAATAGTAACTAAAGTGATAAAAGGATGTATGGAATAGTAGGGGATGCTAAATGATTGTGGATTTATATTCAAAGTTCGAATTTTATTTAATAAGATTTATAAATTGAAATAGAGTTTGGACTAAGATTTAGAGTTTGGACTAAGATTTATAAATTGAGATAGAGTTTGGACTAGGAAGGAGAGAAAAGATGTCTAGAAGGTAGGAGAGTTGACTTGTAAGTGAAGTATAATAATGAGGAATCCTTGGTTCTGACCAAGGTGAGAAGGCAAAAGTGCGGAGGTAAGCATACAGGGAGTGATGAGGAGCCGTGGGAACGGAGTGGCTAGGCCAGGACGTTACACCTCCCCAGTTAGAAGAAACATAGGGGTGATACAACTATGTTTCTCTATGTGGAACATGAGAGTTAAATGTACAAAAATGTTTTCAAATGATAATACATTCTGGTTCATATAACTAAAGATGTTGATGAATGTGTTTTCCATGGACTTGTATGGTTTATGTGTATTGTTGTTGTGAGCAGACCATTGCAGGGGAAAAATAATCCTTTATTCGGTCGTGTCAATTACATTCGTTTGTTGTGTGCGTGTATATTATTATTATTATTATTTTTGTTTTTTTTATATTCTTTGTTTGATGTTCGCATGTTGTTTGCATGACGTTCGCATGATGTTCACATGATGTTCGCATGTTCGTTTCGTAGATTCGAGCTCATATGGCTTCGTAGATTCATGATTACAAGGAGGCATTCAGCTCAGAGGTCTTATCGGACATGTCTGCTGCCAAATTATGATATGGATAGCTCAGAGGTTTCGTCGAACGTGTCTGTTGTTAGCTCAGAGGTCTCATTGGACGTGTCTATCGATCACAGCAATAATTGTAGATTCGTAGATTTGGCTCGTCGGCTTATTGAGAATGCGAGAGACTTCGTAGATTCGTAGATTGGGCTCGTCGGCTTATTGAGAATGCGAGAGACTTCGTGGATTCGTAGATGTGGCTCGTACGGCTTCGTATTCATCTTTATTCATCACGATATGCGTAGATTATGATGATTATGCTTGTTCATTTTTATTCGTTATGATATGCGTAGATTATGATATGGATAGCTCAGAGGTCTCGTCGAACGTGTCTATTGTTAGCTCAGAGGTCTCATTGGACGTGTCTATCGATCACAGCAATAATTGTAGATTCGTAGATTTGTTCATTTTTCTTCATTGATTTTATTTTTTATGATGATTTTCATTTTGAATTATATTTTATTTTCTTTCCCTTTGATATTACATTATTTATTTAATCATTAATTTTTCAAATTCACTTATATCACCCTTTTTATTCATTTCATTTATTTTTACTATTATTATTATTATTATTATTTTAAACATATTTAATTTTTTTTCTTTTTTTGTTTCCTTTTTTTTTGTTACAGTTATCATGTTTCAGTTTCTCACTTATGATTCACTTATATCACCAATTTTTGTTCATTCATTTTATTTATTTTTATTATTATTTTTATTTTTAAACATATTTCATTTTTTTTTTTTTTTTGTTACAATTTTCAGAATTAAATTTTTCACTTATGATTCACTTATATCACCACTTTTGTCAATTCATTTTATTAATTTTCAGTCTTATTTCTATTTTTAAATATATTTCATTTTCTCTTTTTTTTTTTAGTTACAATTTTCAGAATAGAATTTTTCACTCATGATTCGCTTATATCATCCTTTTTTGGCAATTCATTATATTTATTTTCATTACTATTATTTTTTTTTGTTTTTAAACATATTTCATTTTCTTTTTTTTTTTGTTACAATTTTCAAAATAGAATTTTTCAATTATGATTCGCTTAAATCACCCTTTGTTTTTGGCAATTCATTTTATTTATTTTTATTATTATTTTTATTCTTAAACACATATTTCATTTTTTTTTTTTGTTACAATTTCCAAAATAGAATTTTTCAATTATGATTCGCTTATATCACCCTTTTTGTCAATTCAATTTATTTATTTTTTAATCCTATTTCTATTTTTAAATTTATTTCATTTTCTTTTTTTTTGTTACAATTTTCAAAATAGAATTTTTCAATTATGATTCGCTTATATCACCCTTTTTGTCAATTCATTTTATTTATTTTTTAATCTTATTTCTATTTTTAAATTTATTTCATTTTCTTTTTTTTTGTTACAATTTTCAAAATAGAATTTTTCAGTTATGATTCGCTTATATCACCCTTTTTGTCAATTCATTTTATTTATTTTTTAATCTTATTTCTATTTTTAAATTTATTTCATTTTCTTTTTTTTTGTTACAATTTTCAAAATAGAATTTTTCAGTTATGATTCGCTTATATCACCCTTTTTGTCAATTCATTTTATTTATTTTTTAATCTTATTTCTATTTTTAAATTTATTTCATTTTCTTTTTTTTTTTTTTGTTACAATTTTCAGAATAGAATTTTTCAATTATGATTCGCTTATATTGGCAATTCGTTTTATTTATTTTTATTATTATTTTTATTTTTGAACAAATTTCATTTTCTTTTCTGTTGTTTTTTTTTTTTTGTTACAAATTTCAGAATTGAATTTCTTATTTATGATTCACCTATATACCCCCTTTTTCTTTGTTAATTCATTTTATTTATTTTTATTATTATTTTTAGTTTTATTTTTTATTTTTATTTCTATTTTCATTTTAATCATATTTTATTTATTTATTTATTTTTTTGTTTTGTTACAGTTTTGTCCTTTTTTTTTTTTCACTTATAATTCACTTATATCACTTTAGAAACGAGATCTCACCGCTAGGTCACCAATGTTACGTCGATATTTTTCACTTATTCCGAGCGGTTTTCCAAGGGCGTGGTTTGTATTTAGGGTTCGACTCGTTTTACACTTAATAGTAACTAAAGTGATAAAAGGATGTATGGAATAGTAGGAGATGCTAAATGATTGTGGATTTATATTCAAAGTTCGAATTTTATTTAATAAGATTTATAAATTGAAATAGAGTTTGGACTAAGATTTAGAGTTTGGACTAAGATTTATAAATTGAGATAGAGTTTGGACTAGGAAGGAGAGAAAAGATGTCTAGAAGGTAGGAGAGTTGACTTGTAAGTGAAGTATAATAATGAGGAATCCTTGGTTCTGACCAAGGTGAGAAGGCAAAAGTGCGGAGGTAAGCATACAGGGAGTGATGAGGAGCCGTGGGAACGGAGTGGCTAGGCCAGGACGTTACACACAGAATTTGGAATTCGTTTCGTCCACGGTTGTAAGCATCGATAACTTGCTCAGAGGTTATGAAAATTAATTCTGCAGATTATTGTTGATGATAAGCACAGAAAATGAGACAAAAATTCGGGATAGGCACCAATATAGTAGTATACTCGAATCGTAGGCATAATTAGCTGACGATTATACTACTTATTAATTAATTTGTAGGTTAGAATCATACTCGTAGACAAACTGTCCGTGCTCAATAATGTGAACATGCATAAACTGTGTTGCACATAATCTCATGTAATATAGTCAGATTATATTTCCCCATTCGGATGAAACTGATGTGCATCTTCATTTCTCATCAAGTGAGGGGAAACGTCACTGAAACTTCAATAAAAGTCATTTTTTATATTTGCAAATGACTATAAAAGGTCCAATCGAGAAAAACTTATTGCAATTCTTACTTCATGGTGTATTTGTATGGAAAAAATAATTCAACCTTCTACGATGGAATTTCAGCGCAGGGAACCTTTGCACCAATACATAGGAGACCTTCTGCGTAAGGTTCCCTGCGCATACAATAGTATTGCAGAAAATTGAGATTCATGTTCCAATACATATGCTTCCATATTCTAAAAATTGTAGAAAGCATTTCTCTAGTGGGCCTTTTTTATCAGTTTGCAAAAAATTAAATGGTTCTTGTGAGAGTTTCAGTCGCAGACCCCCTTACGAGGATAAGTTGATTTAGTTCCTTGTTTGCATATAATAATGCTCACCTCAATCGATTCTAATATTCGAATTCCCCCAAGAAGATAAGAAACTCGCGAGTTCAACTGACATAAGTGATAGAATAAATAATGAAGTATCTTCGCACAACTTTTTCTCATTTCTGAGACAGAATTCTTGCATGCCTTGAACGTTCGCTTATTCATCGTTTTCATGATACATGTAGACAAACTGTAGAATTCGATACATAAAATGTCATATAAGTTAAGGTATAATCTCATATAAATGAGTTCGTGCCCAGATAAATTATCAAATGTGTTATCATGCGCAACACCGTGTATGCACTGTCTTCACATAACATATTGCACTCCTCAATTGAAATTATGTAACTAAAGCACGTATATGTTAAAATTCATGGGAATTGAAGCTATTATCATCTAACATGTATTATAGTGTATCCTTTCACTCATTTTGACCATGCGGATCATTCAAAACCTCATATTAGTTGTGACGCTGCAGAGTAGCTGCCGTCACAGTCAAGATGAATAAACTAAAAATGATATGTCACTATTTCTTCCAATACTCGCAATTACTTCGATGTCTCTAATTGTAATTATTGAAACAATCAGACGTTTAATTGGGAATTTAGAATCCTCCGGACGATAACTGCAAGTAGAATTACTGGATTAAAGTTTAATGTGTCACGTCTACCATCAATTTTGATGTACCCAGTTCATAGATAATTCATGGATTGTGAAATATTGGCTGCAAGATTGTTTATAGATACGCAAGAATTTAGATTCAAGAAATATTCTCATTTTACAACAAATTGTGTAAAATTTGGGGCCCTCTAATTTGCACCCATATTTTGTATCAGCACGGTCCTGACGAGTTTAGTCCGAAAACTTAACGCGTATGGCGCTGCGAACGGTCGACAAAAATGGCCGGACCCCCTTCACAGCCTTCAAGTTACGTTTATACACACACGTACACGTATATATATTGATGTCACAAGTTAGCGGCAGATGGTACTACAAGTGAGGGGGTCAAAATGGCGTAACCAATCGCAGTCAAGCTTACCCCTTCCGTCTTACGGCTAGCCCCCCGCGTCTACATTCGCAGTTAACACCATAACACCCCGTCCATATAATACTAGGTCCATGGCTACGTCATCTATGCTCCTCGCTGTGTCACGAGGTCACAGTTATACATATTATACACAAGATGAGTGATTTTGCAAAAAAAAAAAAGACGCGTGATCGCGTACGAAAACATCGCGCTTTAACAACAATAAGAAGCAATCTAGTCGAAAATTACGAAGATAAGGATTGCATAAAATACGTTGAAGGTTAGATTACATCGAGGGGTGAATCACAACGGAAATCTGGTGTACACGCAGTCGGAAATGTTGGGAGATATTGGGAGATATTGGGAGATACACGGAAAAAAATAATTGTTCGTTAGCAAATAAATTTACCTTGTCTCAGGTAAATGAATGACATGTCTATTAGCAAATAAATGTGTATTAAGATCAAATAAATATCTTATCGATCGGAATATTTCCTCATAATACAAGCAAGTAGGAGATATCCAAATCAAGAAATCAATTTGTTACCAACAAAAAACAGATGACGAATGTGTCTCGGATCTTCCATCCAAAGTAACTACTTCCTTGAATATAGCAATATCTCTTTGCAACAACCAAATAGAGTATTGGAATCGGAAAATCTTGTTGTTTTACTTCAGGCATGACCGCTTTTTTGGTTCAAAAAAAATATGTTTGTGCACAACGAAATAAAATATTGGAATCAAAGACATGCAGTCAAGAAAATTAATTAATAGGCGCAATGATAATTATAGTACGAAATCTAATAAACTTTTCTTGTGATGAGTAAATATGAGTTGAGTAAATTGGTTTACTTGAATCAAATAATTTTTTTTTTCCGTGTATCACGGAGGATGTGGAGAGAGATACGAGCGAAACATTGTGTCTCGGAGGTTTTGATACTTACCGAAAAATGTCAGTATGGTCCTAGGCGCCAGTAGGGTGGTCCTTATTTTGGGTTGAAATTTTTTTTCACAAATTAACCTCTCAGCTCTACCCCAAATGGTTGACGAAAAAGATCTGCAAAAGCTGTGGGGCCCGTAAGTTAACGGCAAGGGGTGCCGGCAATAAGCAAATATCGCAAAGAAATTCTGAACGCTAACAAACGAACTGTTGTGAAAAATTAAAAATATTACATTTAATAATTGTGTGGTAGGTGTACGTTGATGGAACAATTTTCCATCAACAAATTCGAAAGAGTGGCCTTCTTCTGCATCTAATTTTTTAATCAACTACCCTTGAAATCCGACCGCCTAATCATGTATTTTTGGTAAATCCTTAAATTCTCACATATTTAATTGATGATTCCAATAATTCTGAATGACTATGACGATAATTGAACAGTTTGTAAGAAAAAAATGCCTCATGAATGGAAAAAAACATCGTTGCAGCATAAAGTGCCTTTTTTTTGAACATTTCGTGATTGCCGGCACCACTTGCCGTTAACTTACAGGCCAGATCTTTTTCAGATTTTTTTTTCCAACCATTTAGGGTAGAACTGATAGGTTTTTTTTACCTTTTTTTAAAGAAATTCAATTTCCTGTAACTTTCATCCATAATTCTTTTTTTCTATAGTTATTATTTTTCGAGATATATATATAGTCAATTTTTCAACTGACTATATCTCGATAAATATTAACTATAGAGAAAAAAGTTGGGGATGAAAGTTATAGGAAATTAAATTTCTCAAAAAAAAGGTTCCCATCATTTTTATCGTCCGACGCACCGTTTACAAAATATTGATAAAAACGCGTTTTCCAAGATGGCGGCGAGCGCTCGCGCCCCCTAGTGACGAAAACTTGGATTTTACACTCAGGGGGCCACTCACTAACATACTCCAATTGAAAAATTGAGGGGCCGGATTTTTGTTTTACAACCCCATTTTTTCTTCTCTGGCGCCTGGACTGCAGGAAGGTGTGTAAAGGAAAGAGATGCTGCTCGAGGCGCATGCGAAGGTTATACACGTTCAACTCACGTTTTGGCGTGTGGCGGGCGTCACGCGTATCGTTATTTACCGATTAGTCTGCTAATGAGTAGTCAAGTTTGGAAAAAATATGGGAGATCCTGAGGAATTTCCGAGGCAGGATTTCTTCGAAGTGATTGAAAGTGAATTAGACGTTAAGATCCCCGGGCATTTGAAGAAACTGTTATGATTACTTTAAGTAAGGTTAGTTTGGTAAATTACGATAACTATTTTGTGCTTTTCGTGAACGTTTATTGGTTTACTTTATTCTATACAAACACGTTTTTCCACCCTGTAACGAACGACCGTGCGTCCAGTTCGAAGAAAAAAAAGGGAAGAAGGAGGAAACCGGAAATCTCTGCTATATTGTCAGTGCAGCCTTTCGAGTTACTAGATACAGCGTGAAGTCCCTAGATTGGCTACGTTCGACTTTATTGCCTTATTTTAATATTTATATTTCTACACGCCCCCTCATTAAAGTCTCGATAGCAACAATATAGTATATTTTTTTTTTTTCTTTTTGCACGGTACATTTGTTTTGGGTTAAATTTCTTATTTTCTAGCTTATTCATATAACGTTTTATGCGCCCCCTGTTTTCGAGCGCAAAAGTGTTGTTTCTTATATTTTCATTTCTCACTTAGCATATTTAGTTTCCTAACGAATTGTACAAATTTTTCTTTCGCTAGAGGTTTGGTAAACAAATCAGCAATTTGATCTTCAGATTTTACATACTTTAGAGTGATATGACCTTCTTCAATCTTTTGTTTTATGAAGTTGAACTTAATGTCTACGTGTTCAACCCTTTTATTATTTTCTGGGCTGTTTCCTAGATTAATAGCTGCTTGGTTATCGACGTATATAGTTATAGGATCTTTAACAGCTATTTTAAAGTCTTTCAACAATTTTAATAGCCAACTGGCTTCTACTACAGCTGAACTTATAGTGCGATGCATTCGGCCTCTGTAGAGGATAGACTGACTGTTTGTTGCTTCTTTGAAGACCACACTATCGCACAATCAAATAGTTTAAAAACGAAGCCTGACGTTGACTTTCGATCATTTGTATCACTACCCCAGTCTGAGTCTACATATCCACTTAGTGTATTAATAGTTGCGCTACTCTTAAATATCAGACTCAGATGTAGGGTTTCTTTAATATGTCTCATCACACGCTTTAGTGCGGTGTGTAGTTCATGATTTGCATAATTCTGATATCGGCTTAGGTATGAGACGCTTAAGCATAAATCTGGTCGGGTTCCTAGAACTGCGTACATAAGGCTACCGATTATTTGTCTGCATTTTACCTCTAGTGCTGAATCGTTGACCTCTGATTTATTGAATTGAAATTTACTTTCCATAGGGGTAAAATGCTGCAACGCACAGCAGTGGATGTGATAAAGGCCTCAACAGCCTCTATTATGCGTAGACTAAACCAACCGCGATAGACCCTCCAAATTAACTGACTGCACACCTGAATGCTATGCTGTATTGTTTACTGTCTATTTATTTTCTGTTATGTTTATTTATTTATTGACATCTAAGGTATGCTCCAAATCGACCAATCTACATAGCTAAGGCACAAAAAGAATTATTCAAAGCACAGATGTTAAGTTTTGTATATAAAAAAGGCACTCGCGAAATTATGAATAAAAAAATTTGAACCACCGATGCCCATATCAAACGAGTAGCATGCAGACTTCAACAGGGCGGTCCATAACCTATATTATCACTGTTAGAAACTGTGGTATATGTATAAGATTAGCTATATGAAGCATAACAATAACACGAGTGTGTGTCATCTCTCCCAGCTGTAAGAGTCGCAGCAGTGTCTCGGACAGGGCTCCGTACTGAAGACAAGGGCCAGCACGTGGTTTTATATTAATTATAATAAAGATGCATTAGTTTTATAATAACAGAGCAGCATTACTGATTTACCTTTTTCCGCATACATTACAGAAACAATCCTATAACTGAATTTGATGATAATAAAGACTCCCGGAGAATTCTGCGCCTTTTTATAGATACGAATGATTATTTTATGTTCGATAGACAGGCGCAGCAAGTCTAATATCAGATTAAAGTAAAGTTCGGATTCCAAAGATTCAACAAGAAAATATCAAAAGTCGAATAAAAAGACTGAAGAAATGATTTCGAACTTAACATTAAAGATTATTCGTTTGAGAAACGACTGACTAATGTAGAATTCATTTTCGTTTACGTAATAGTAGGGGTCATGTTGTTGCTCGGATTATGTAAGGTATTAGATACGGGCAAATTCTTCGCCTTGACTTTACAGACAGCTGTATGAAAAAAAAGAAGGATAGAAATCGTGCAAAAAGTAGACAGGCCTAGAGCTCATCGTCAACGTTTACCATCCATATGTAATCTTCAGGAAAGAATATTAAAGTAATCAAGAAATATACATTAGCAGGTATTTGAATATCACGCGATACGATCGTTTCTCATTATTTCTGTTTGACGGATGAACATTCCTTCTAAGTTATCCAGGAACCATTTGATAATCATGTTAGAATATAGGGGCTTTGCCGATATGATTTCTAATGTGTGCTGCCACCCCGTGGATGAATCAATGTTAGAATAAACAAAGTAGTTCTGTTATTAATAAATGATGCCGATCGTTTCCTTTTTCCTTTGAACGGTTGTAACCTAATATTGTCTTGTATCTGAGAACTAATAAATACGTTATACCAATTATAAAGCTAACAGGTTATGGGCCCAGGGCACCAGCAAAAGCTCTGGTGATACAAAAATAAAAGTGATTAAAAGAATTCAGAAAGTGAGTACATGGGTGTTTCTCCACTAAATGGAAAATCGCTGTCCCAAGATAATTTTATGTAATAAATCTTGAAATTTCTCAGTTTCTTGTATCTATACCGACATAGTATTAGGTATTCTTGACCCGCCACAGCTTATTTAGTAATTTAATAATGGAATATTCGAATAAGTGAACCTCAAACGTCTCGAAACACAGTCCCCTGGTACGTCCCTTTTGCAGAATTACAAATCTTGCTACAAATATTTATTTTTTTGCCGTTGATAATCAAATAAAAAATATCCAAATACATTAACAAAAACAGTAAGCATCTTTATACATCACAATTATATTGTTACAATAGAATTTTAATCAAGATATCTATGTGCGAATGCTGTCCTCAAATTATTCAAACAGTCCCCTGTTAAAATTTTAAAACCGCGCTGAAGTCAATTTAATTTTGGTGCGAAGCATTTAGATCGTGAAACGGAACGCAACCGGTGTGAAGTTCGTTCGGTTGTGTAGCTAAGTGGGCAACCGTCCTTTTGTTTAGTGCTACTACTGCGTCAGCTGGTGAACCACGAGTCGCGGCCGTTAGTGGAAACAGTCCACTGGTAAGCCTTTTTTTTTTACTATATTAAGTTTTAATAACGACAATTTGTTTAAAATCATTGATCATCTAGTATGTAACCACATCTGTTTCGTTTATCTCAATGTTTTTAAATGATATTGTTTTATTAAGTATTAATGTAAAAATGACAGTCCCCTGGCCAACAGTCCCCTGTCATTTCATAGCACAGGGGACTGTTCATACCACAGGGAACTGTTTTCTTAAGTTTTGACCATCAAAAGTATCGTCTCTTTCGTAGGTATTATCGCAAAATGCCACCGAAAAGAAAGCCACCCAAAACAAAAGAAGAAATACTAGAACAAAAACGTATAGCTGAGCGTTTGAGATATCAACGACTTAAAAATGACCCTCAAAAAAAAGAAGAATTGAAAGAAAAAGAAAGGCGGAAATATCAAAAGAAAAAAGAAACAGGCAAAAGGAAATTAGTTAAAGATATGAGTCGTCGTGAGCATAAGGCTGTAAAAAAGGTTTGGAAAGAGCATTGTTCCAAGTATCGTGCAAAAAAAAAAGTCATGAAAGACATAACAAATACTTTTATAAGGGAAAATACACCTGATTCAGAGGATCCCGCAGAAGAACGTCAGGCATCTTTAAGATCATCAAAAAGTGCATTGGTTAAAGCAAGAAAGAAAAATGCTAAAAGGGAACGCGAAAGGGTACTGAAAGAAAAAGACCTTATGATTCAGGAATACAAACGGAAAATGGAAAAGTATAAAAAGAGGTTACAGCGGTTGGAAATGAAGGCTAATAATAACAGTAAAGATGAAGAGACACCTAACACAAAACTAACAAGAATGTGTGATACTCCAGAAACTCGAAAAGATGTTGTTAAAAAGGCACTTTTCGGGGAAGTATTATATAAACAATTGAAAGAGAACTATGCACGTTTAAAAACGCAAAAAGAAAAACATATTTTTGGGAAAGTTGTGTCTGGTGCAATAGTAAAAAAATATAAGTTATGGAGGGTTCAAAATAGTGCTATATCGTACAAGAGACTTCAGGACTCCAAAAATCACTCTCTATTACCAATTAAACGCACTCGTTTAGCGTTCATTTCGAAAGAACATTTGAAGACAGTACAAAACTTCTATGAAAATGATGATAATAGTCGAATTGGTGCAGGAAAACGGGAATGTGTGACCAGAAACGGAGTTAAAAAACAAAAAAGATATTTATTAGATACAATATCCAATTTATTCAAGAAATTTCAGAATGATAACTCTGGTCTAATCAGTTACCAGACTTTTTGTCGTTTACGTCCTTTCTGGGTGGTAACACCTAAGATAAACGAACGGGATACATGCCTCTGCATCAAACATGCTAATATTGATTTGAAATTGACTGCATTGCATTGTCGAAAGATTCTGCGTTACGATAATCACAATAAACTGCTTGAAAACACTTGCTGCGATCGTTATGATGAGCAATGTTTATCTCGGGAATGCCTGCGTTGTGTCAACAAGAATCCCGATTACGAAGAATTTGATGATACAAAGCCTATATCATTTAAAAAATGGATAGCTGAAAAACAAGATTACAAGGATCCTAAGTTGAATAAAGTACGATCTATAACAAAATATGTAAAAAGAAGTCTAACGGTTCGTCCGGGTGAACTGATACAAGAACTGCACGAGGAATTGGATGCGTATTATAAGCACGAAAGAAACATATTGCATCAGTACAAAGCCTTTAGGGAGTTAAAAAAAAATCTTAATGATAACAAAGTTGCAATACTTATGGACTTTTCAGAGAATTATTGTACCAAGTATAATGAAGAAATACAGGCATATCATTTTGGAGGGTCTAGGCTTCAGCTCAGTCTTCACACTGTAGTAGTTTACACAAAAGACTCTACGAAATCCTATTGTACTGTTTCGCAAAACACCGCACATTCACCAGCTGTTATATGGGAACACTTGAAGCCAATTTTCAAAACTTTATCGACGCATATTACCTGCATTCATTTTATAAGCGACGGACCCGTTACACAGTATCGAAATAAAACTATGTTCCATATATTGGCTACAAGGCTTTATGTAGAGGTTCCAAATATACAAAAGTTTTCCTGGAACTTTTCAGAGAGTGGCCATGGCAAGGGTGCTGCAGATGGTGTTGGAGCTACGTGCAAAAGGACCGCAGATGCCATCGTTGCTGCAGGAGGTAACATTGACAGTTTGGAATCTTTGATTGAATCTGTGCAACAAAGATGTCCTGCAATTACAATGTTTGCGATTGACGATGATGCAATTAATAATATGACTAACAGTATTCAGAAAGACGCTAAGAATTCGAAAAGTTTCAATGGTACCCTAAAAATACATCAGATTAAGGGTAAAATATCACGATGCCCTTTGGGATTACCGAAAGGTGCTGAGAAGCTTATAATGAAAAGTTTAAGCTGCTCTTGTGAAGAAGAGTGTCAGCATTTTAATCTAGGGGTTATGAACTACCAAGTGACGAAACTTCATGTTGAGGACGTTTACACAGACTCAGAATCCGAAAGCGAAACCAGGCTAGCCCATAACTCGCCGGATAGTAACATTATTACAGAAACTGAAATCTCACGACCGTACGATAATGTCAATGCTGATTTTGAGAATAGTGCAGGGCCCAGTACAATCAACCAACAGCAGTACAACAGTGGTGATTACGTTCTTGTCAAGTTTAACGTTAGAAATACAGAATATCGTTATGCTGCTGTTATCACTCAAGTTGATAATGAGGAAGGCGAACTAACAGTAACTTTTATGAAAATTTGTGATAATAAGGGCCGCAAGTTTAAAATGGACGAAAATGATATTTCCGATGTCAGTTTGGACCAAATATTGCAGAAGTTACCAGATCCAGATCTAAGTCTAAAAGGGAGAACATTATTTTATTATTTTCCTGTATCTGTACCAGTCTTTGAGAAAAATTAGTTGATTTAAATATTTTTTCCTAAAGTACAATGTGAAGACTAATTTGTTTGTAAGGCGTTGTACAATTAATGTTTATTACTTTAGTTACTTCAAAAGTATTATGTCAACTTAAAATATCGGTTGTGATAATTAATTAGCAATAGTAATGTTTCTTTGTTTATTACTTTTTATATTTTTTAGTTCTGTCTTTTCGCCGAAATATTATTCCCAAATGTTTTACTTGCCAAACTGTTTCATTTCCCAACTCACGATTTTTTTTGAAACCATATTTTTTTCGGAACTCATAAAATAAACCTGACCTAACTTACTGTGTTCTACAAAACCATAAGAAAAATAAGAAATTTTTTTGCTTTCGAAGACAATTGAGGGTTGGGAAATGAAACAGTTTGGCAAATGAAACATTTGGGAATAAAATTTCTGCGAAAAGGCAGAATACCATATTTTTCATTATTATAAAGACTGACTTTGGTGTCATACAATTTAGTCTTGAAAATACTATTAAACTAAGAAGTTGATTTTGTTAAGTTTAACGCAACTGTTATTAGGTTTAAGAAAAGTCACTATAATAAGTAAGTTTTCTTTTAATACTGTTAATTTATTTTAAAAAAATACATATTTTAAGAATGGCAAAGAAAAATAAAGATTTTGATTACTTAAACAAAAATACTAATTGTTTTTGTCCATAAAACATTCCCCTGGATGGTTACAACAGTCCCCTGTCACGGCTTTGCAAAAAATCGTCCATAACTCAAAAATCAAGAGGAAAATGTGTGGGCTTTTTTAAGATATATATTTAATTTACTATTGCCCTTCATTTTATTAACAAACATTCCCAACATTTAATAAAATTACTTCAGGACAGTCTTGTATGGACGAATTTCCAAATAGCAGAGAAACACCCACATCTCAATATTCTTCGCCGAATGAACAAAGGGAATTAGAAGTAAAATAGAGATGAAAATATGGAGGATTAGAGTAATTTGAAAATCATTATAGCCAGGGCATAATGGAGGAACCCAATTTCAGACTTGGAGGCTGTAAGAAATTTTCTGTCTTTTTATTTCAAACGTATGAAGAATTTAATAATTTTAATAATATGTAAGTTTGACGATTTCAAACTTAGCCGCCTACAGGTGGTACTCACATGACTAACCGCTATGGCCGGCTGAGCCGATGCTCGCTGGAACCATAGAACTTATACTACTGGAAGGGGAATAGCCCATTTGAGTAACGAGTGAAAAATGATGCTAACATGTTGAGACAGAGGCATACCTCTCTCTCCGTAAGGCTGCCACAGCAGACTGCCTTGAGTATAGGCGCGGGGCAAGGGGAACAGATGTTACGGAGAAAGATAGATGTATACAAAGGTGTATAGCTCTGTCTCAACAAGCTGGCGTCAAGTCGACGACGCTATTCCCCTTCCAGTAGTATAGAACGACGTGCTCAAGAGGAGCCAGTCGCTGATGATAAACTATATGCTGCGTCATAGTCGCACTCGCTCTAACGCCATACATGTGTAATATTGTATTATTACAAATCATCAGCGAATGCCGACAATTTGTGTTGATTCAGGTAAAACCTGTGTGGTGATATAAGTTGTAAATAGTTGTACATAGTTGTGGATATTAAGTTTATTTTCTTAATTACAGTTTTTCACTGCCACAGCTCTCGTCGGTTTATTCAATCTAACCCAACCCGTTTCATTTGTTAGAGACTTATAAATAATATATACCGTGAGAATCAGGTGAAACCGAATGGTCCATCCGCCCAGGCGGCGAATATCAAGAGACTCGGTAGAGTCTCGCGCCAAGTACATTAAAAAGAATTTTTAACGTGCAGCGCGAGACGAGACTCAACCGAGTCTCTTTACCCGAACGGCAGCTCTTCGGCGGAGTGGGCGATCTTGTTTCTTATTTTTCAAGCGTTATTGAAGTCGCTTTCAGGATAAACGCCTGATTTTCGGAATCAGGGCCAATTCAGTTTTAATTTAAGACCAAAATCAATACAATCGATGCACGGATAGCCGATTACTGATAATTCACAAAATCGAGCAGGCCAGTTTCACGACGAAATCTTGGTCGCGTCCGTCTCCGTCGTCGACATGACGTCATCAAAAGTTGTATGGGCATGAAACTACATAGAGAGTACCTCGATGAGACGAAAATGACATAGGTCTCAATTCAGGAGGAGCATGCCGCTCTAGAGGTTCATTATGCCTTGTACATATTCTATGGTCTATGAAGCAGACGGTCTGAAACTTGCACACGTACTATAGCACGCCCGTAGCTTGAGATGACAGCTGAGAAACATTATTATGAGTATCCCAAAACTGTTTAAAACGATAATGTTTGATATAAAAGCGAGCATTGATGAGATGTAAAACATTGTCATTGTCAAATTTAGCCCCAACTTCTAAGAATAATGAATATTGGTTATTCAATTAATCGTTTATTTTACGAAGCTGAAATTTTTGAGGTTATGTAATTCATCTGTCACATTGATGCTGATTTCATCAATGTTGCTGTTTTTATAATATCTGGTTTGCGTTGTAGACTATTTTGCATTAATTTTCATTCCTGCAATCATCTCAAACTTCTAGACAAGTGGTAATGAATGGGTATAGGCCATTATATCACTATAGAACATTATCCTTCGTGGAATGTGTTTTAGTGTTCCATATTAAATAAGAATCATTATATCACAACATTCGTGAATACTGTACTTAGAGTGCATCGACAGGACCAAGAGAATACCACCGAGTTCAATTATTACCCGAGCAAAATTCGTAATTAGGGCATTTTGGAAGATTCAGACCACGCTGATACATTTATACATTCATTCCAAGACTGCAAACTAGATTTTTCACAACGGAATTTATATTTTCCTGAAATTCACAGCGTAGCCTTATGATGACGAGAACCAAGTTTCATACAAAATATTATTGAGCTACAGCAATCACATCATATTCTTCAAGTCAAAGCTACAGTTATAGGTGTTTTGATTGATCTACTTTGGAATAATAATTTTGTAAAGATGTTCACGATGTGAAAGAATTAGCATTTGATCTCCTAAATACAAACAACTATCGGATGCAGCTGCGAAAATTATGAGGAAACAACTCGGAAATGCTGTACTCATTATTATCGACAAAGTCCCGATGATTTCAAATATTACACTTGTGTACATACATCTCGGCTTAGGTGAAAATTTGATACTACAGACTGCGAAGATGATTGGTTCGGTGAAAAACATATTCTGTTTTTTGGTGATTTGTTACAACTCCTACCTGTTCGCGAAGGACCTATTTTTGTACAACTATCGAGTGCTCGTACGGATAAATTCCCAGGGTTAATAGGAAGTGTTAATCTTCGGTCCAATTTGTTTAGTTATGATGAACGATTAATATGTTGCAACAAAACGATCAATCGTACTGCGAAATGCTTCCGAGAATACATCTCGGGGTCGTTACCATTTCGGATACAACTACATTAGATTCAAGAAAACTATAGTTCAACACATTGGAGTACGCAAATAGGCTACGCAAATTATGTGATTATATGAAGAATCTATCAAACGACACAGCTGGTCTATTTACCACTTGTCGCATGTGTGATGTTCTCAACGAAGCTATGTTGAATGAAATCCCAACTGAAGAAATATAATTGTTAGCTCACGACACAATCGACTGTCTTCCATATTTAAAAAAAAGGTGCAGAAGATGTTGAATACAGATGGCGAGGATAGTTCTCGAACTGCAGGTCTGGCAAAAATGGTCACTAAGATCAGACGAAACATAGACGTTGGGTCTTGTTAATGATAAAATTGGTACAGTTAATTCAATATCCCAAACTATTAATATTAATGACATAGAAACAGTGCGGGTAGTTTTAGCGAGCGGAGTCGAACATTACAAAGTAGAAATGGCTGAGAAGTGCTCAAGATGCATATATATGTTCTTTTTACAGCATTTGGTATTTTCATGGGGATAGCCACTCGTTGCACTGAATATCCCTAGGGTGATTTTGGCGCGCGGTCGATGAAACTCGGCAGATCGACCGCGCGCCAGGATCACCCTAGGGATTTTTCAGCGCAACGAGTGGTTAGCCCGCTAAAAATACCAAATATTCACCGTCTGGGCGGATGGACCATTCGGTTTCACCTGATTCTCACGGTATGTCGGAGTTACAGATACAGTGGGACTAGGGTACTCACAGACAAATTAAAAGAACAGTCGTTAACGTTTTATTGTTATTATAATTCTCTTTCGAAGATTTCTATTACAGTAAGTGATGTAGCAGTAGGACAACCAATGGGTCCGCATTTGTACGCAACTTAAGCGACCGACCTACTTGTCTCTGTCTCGAATTCGGAATGAATCCTCAAACTTACGGCTCCAATAAAGAAACCTCCTGTTATCACAACAGCAAGGTTCCTTGTCTACCTGCTGTTACAATTACAAAAGAAAATCTTACGATACTAACTTAATCCTAGATTTGTGAAATTATAATAATGTTGTCCAAAAAAATAGCCAAAATTTTCTAAAAATTTCCAGGTAGTACAGTCTACGAAGCAAAACAATCCAAGCATGTCAGAACAAAGAGACACAACAACATCGAACATGAGAGGCAGATTTAACCGTGGACGCGGAGGATCTCGGGGTCGAGGGATGCCTATTGCATCAGCCGGCACAAACTCAGAATCTCCTGCTGCTTCCACCAGTGATCGCCCTCAACTAGCGCCAAAAGCTCGTCCAAATATTGAGAAATATTTCAAGACGACAGACGCTATTCCTGATTTAGCTCCAAAAGCGGTATCGAAAGTTGCTTCGGCAGAAAAGAACGATCCGCTCATTAACGATCTTCTAACGATCGAAGAAATGACAAGATTTGTAGAAGTTGCTCGAGAGAGGAGCTTCCAACTCGATTAATAATGACATAATTTGAAATATAATGATCAAATATTTTCTTGATTGTTTGACTAGCATTTGCTTTTCGTAATGGATATAATTTCACAAATTTACTGAATGTATCTATTGTAACTAACAAATATTTAAAACCTCCTTTTTCTGTTGGTAATGGCCCATAATAGTCTATGGGTATTAAATCCAAAGGTTTTTCAGATATTATTGTTTGCATAGCAGCAAAGAAAGTTTGATTGGATTTTTTACATTTCTGACAGGTATCACAACCTTTCAATTCTTTTTGTGTTAATTTCAAAAATTTTGGATAGTAAAAATATTCTTTATTAATGAGATATGTCTTTTTAGGACCTATGTGACCGTATAATTCGTCAATCTCCCATATTACATCAGTTGCTAATTTTTTTGTTAAATCAATAGGGTTTATTTCATTATTAGTTCTTTTTACTAATATGTTATTTTCTAGTTGATATCTATGTTGTTGTTGATTATTATTATTTTCACAATTAATTATTAATTGAGTAATATCCGGGTCTTCACGTTGGAATCTTATTATTTGCTTCAAATCTTTTTTTGATTGATGATTTCACTTGGTTTTTTAGCTAATGTTGCAATTTTCATGATCCCTTGTTCTGTACAGTCTGGATATTCTTCTTTTAGTGGATGTCTGCTTGATATATCTGATACTAAATTACTACTTCCTGGTATGTACATTATTTCTATATTATATTCTTGTATCAGCAATATCCATCTGGCTAATCGAGAGTTGATAATTCGACATGTTTTTAAAAACGATAATGCTTTGTGATCTGTGATAATTACTATTTTTGTTCCTAACACGTATGTTCTGAATTTTTGTAAGGCCCAAATGATCGCTAATAATTCCTTTTCTGTTGTATAATATCCCAATTCGGCTCCTTTCAAAGTTCTGCTAGCAAATGCTACTACATGCTGATTTCCATTATCATCATATTGATACAAAGATGCTCCTAATGCATAATTATTAGCATCTGTTTGAATATAAAATGTTTTATTCAAATCCGGATAGTGCAATATTACTGATTCACAGAATAACTGTTTTACTTTTTCGAATGCTTTTTCTTGTTCGATACCCCATTTTCATTTAGTTCCTTTTCTTATTAATTTTAACAATTCTATTGTGCAGTGTGCATGTCTACCAGTAAATCGTGAGTAACAATTGATAACTCCTAAAAATGCTTTAAGTTGTTTTGTATTTTGTGGTTTTGGAAATTCCTTAATAGCTTTAATCTTTTCTGGTTGTGGTTTTATTCCTTCTGTTGTTGAAATATATCCCAAAAACTCCACTCTTTGTCTACAAAGTTTTGATTTCTCAAAATTAATTGTGACATTATGTTCATCCAACTTGTGGAATAAGTCGTTTAATTGTTCCAAATGATTATCAAAATTCGTTGAAATGCATATTCAACAAATATTATAATCTTATGATTTAATTCTCCAAGTACAGTCTCCAATCCCCTTACTAACGCAGCAAGACTAGTTTTTAATCCAAATGGTGTGACTATAAATTCATAACAATTTGATTTATGCATAAAAGCTGTGTATTTACGACTGTCAGGATGCAAAGGAATCTGCCAAAAACTTGTAGTTAAGTCTAAACTCGACATCATTCCGATATTATGACATTTCTGAAGGATTTGTTCTTATTGCTTCAGCGCATTCGTAATCTGGTACCATTATTTTATTAATTTATCGTGCATCTAGACATAATCTTACTGATCCATCTTTCTTTGGAATTACAACCATCGGGTTTATAAACAGGCTTTTCGATCTTTGAATAATTCCAAATTTTAGCATTCGTTGTATTTCTTCTTCTGTGACTTTATCTTGATATGCTATTGGGACTGGATATCATCTTTTTATAGTATATGGTGCATCATTATTAATTTTTAGTTTATGTTCATATGTGTTGATACGTCCAGGTATTTTTCGGAAAATTCTCTTATATTTCCATAATAACTCCTTGAGTTTTGTCTTTTCTTCAGTTTTCAATATTTCATTATTATTCAGTTTTTCATTTATTTCTTTTTCTGTAATTTGATAATTTGGGTCGTCTTCCTTTATCTTAATTGCGTTTATTATCTCATTTGGATTTATTTTTATTGAGTATTCATTTGGATTCCAACATCCTATGAATTTTACTGATGCATTTTCTGCATTTGCTTTTATCGTGAGTGTTTTCGCCTCAAAGTTGATTAAAGAATTTAAGTCATTTAATACATCAATACCGATAATACAATTATGTATCAGTTTAGGTACGATTAATAAGTTTATATGCTTTGTTTTGTCTTTTATCAACAGTGTTATTAATATTTGTTTCTTTATATTGGTGATGGGGTATATAAATAATTGTTTTGTTCTGCAGTGGATTTAACAATATTTAATTTTCTTTATTCAATTTGTATGCACGAGGAAGATACGTCTATGCTCAATGAAAAACTATAGGAGACTAATAAGTGGTCTCAAGGACTAAACGAATATCTTCACCATAGGGATAAAGAACCCTATGAGATCATTGTATATGTTACGGCACTCTATATGTATATGTCGATTCGTTTTTGAACTTCTAATCTATTCCAAACAATTCTCCAAATATGAAGCTATATATCCAATAACGCCTCCTCAAAAATTAATCCACGATTCTTTAATTTAATGTGCATTATAACTCTGTATCAAACTTTAAACTGATTCTTAACATAATTACATTTTATCCTTATTACTATTGTACTTATGACAGACCTTCCTCGCGCTTTCTTTATATCTCTGGGGCTAGTACAAAAGGTCCAACATTCGTTGCATAGGATTGGGGAAACCCAGACAAAACCCAATCAGACTATTAAAAACTCTTATTACACAAAACGAACGAAATAATTGTTGGAGCGAAAAACAGCTATTCCAGGCCAATTCCTGCTCTGAACTCCAGGAACTTTATTACTGGCAGTGGCTTTGTCAGTCCGTCAGCCAGTTGACAACCTGTGGAAATGAATTCAAGTTTTATTACACCTTTCTCGACTTGTTCTCTCGAGAGGTGATACTTTATATCAATATGTTTTGATCGTTTATGACTGCTCGGATTATTCGCTATACTAATACATCCAGTAATGTCTTCGTGAATAATAATCGGATCTGAAATATATGCATTGATACTAATTGCCAATGACTTCAACCAAAGTGCCTCTTTTACAGCTTCATGCAGAGCCATGTACTCTGCTTCTGTAGAAGAGCTTGCTACCGTTGCTTGTTTCTTCGTGTTCCAACAGATCGTGCATCGTTCATACCTATAATTCAAACAATAAACCCGTTGTGCTTTTTCGATCCGTTCCGTCACTTCCATCCCAATCAGAATCAACATAACCGCTTAAGAGATTTTCATAATTATTTTTCACATAAGTCAGTTTAATATTGGCTGACCCTTTGAGATATCTTAGGATCCTTTTTAGATTTTGCCAAAGTTCTTTGTTATTTTTATTTGCATATCGACTCAAAATATTTACTGCTGCACTCAAATCGGGACTTGTACAAATCATTATATACATCAAACATCCAATTAAACTTCGACAAAGGTGCTTCATATTTTTCATCAGAGTCTAAAGCTACATAATCTCATTTACTAAGGAGGGGTGTACTGACCGATTTACAATCGCGCATATTGAACTTGTCTAGAACTGTTTTAATATATGCATTTTGATCCAATGACAATTTTCCATTGTTTCTTTCAACTTTGATTCCCAAAAATAATTTGATATCTCTCAAGTCAGTCATACGAAATTTGTTCGTTAAGTAATCTTTAAATCTTTCCATTGTCTTAATGTTCGAAGTTGCGATCACAAGATCGTCCACATATAGTACTACATAAATATTTTGTGATATATTTCCTTTATCTAGAATGTAGATATACAACGATCACTTAATGAATTTCGGAAACCATTTTCTATAAGAGCTGTTTCAAACATTTCAAACCAGCATCTTGCAGCTTGTTTCAGACCGTACAAAGCTTTATTTAATTTGCAAACTTAATTTCCATTGCTCTTTACTCCTTCTGGAATTTCCATATAAATTTCCTCTTTTAATATACCATTTAAAAATGCCGTTTTTACATCCATGTGATGAATTAACCAATTATTCTGATTTGAAAAAGCAACTATAAATCTAAAACTCGAAATTCTTGCAACTGGTGCAATGAAACGTTATTTTATGTTACCATTGATAATAAGATATTTGACAGTACGATTATGTAGAAAAAGAAACATTTCAGTCGAAATAAAGAAAAAGATCGAAACTTATCTCAAATAGAGTATGCACGATATTTCATTGAAATATTAGGCAAAATAGACCATGGGGACGTTTTAGAGTCAAAGACAATACATCGGAACACTTAGAAGTCAAATAAAATCGTAGTAAACAGGTAGATTCGGGTGGGAAACCGCCTGTATAAAGAGGCGAGCCAAGCAGCTAGTTCATTCATGGTAAAACCATAAAATCAATAATTGAACAAAGATAACTGAAGATAAGCTTCGACCATATAAAACATAAAAAGAAGGTGTGTAAGTATTTATTGATGATATTAATTAGCGCCGACGGGTGATACTCTGAGGCCACAATCAATATTTCATCCCATCATAGAATAAGATCATTCGATAAACGCTAACGAACAATTGCTCTGCAATTACGATTAATAATTACCAAATCTAATTCTGATTTGCTTAAGTAGCCCCGAGATTTAAAGACGAAATAATCAATAAATCGAATCATTTGACGAAAGACTAATTACTCACAAGGAGTAAATAGTTGAAAACGTTTCAGTCTCATCATAATCTATCAAATACTCTTGAGTGAAACCTCGAGCAACGAGACGAGCTTTGTATTTTTGTGGATTCCCAAATTCAACATTTTTAATCGTAAATACCCATTTACAGTCCACAATGTTTTTATCTCTTGGCTTTGATACTAAGGTCCAAGTTTTATTCGTTATAAGAGAATTTATTTCTTCATCAATGGCTCTTTCCCATTTAACTCTGCCATCCCTTGTTTTTATTTCCTCGAACGAGGTGGGTATTTTACAAACAACTGATTGAGCGCACATGAGATAATCATTGTATATATTTTCATCATACGAAATAGGAGAGCGTTGTTTAATCCTATCACTCCTTCTAGTCTCGACTTTATTTTCTATTTTCTCTTGACTATTTTCGGGTACTCTATCATCGCGTATATCGCCTGTGTGAACTTGGCATATCAAGTATGAGAATCTCAAAAATTTGCTATAGTTCCTGTACCATCCCAAATAGTTCTATAGTTCTAGGTAGGTTTCATCGATAGTTCTGCCGAATTTCTCGGAAAAACCGATTTTTGAAAATGAGATGCTGACTTCACGTTGCATTTTCCAGCATCTCGGCAAAATTGTACTCCTGGGTCCTTAAAAAAACTTTTCACCGAAGAGTTCTATAGTCAACAAAGCCAAAAAAACGGGAGTTCCGTACCAAAAGTGAAATATTTTTTTTTTTCCATTAGGAATGAGATGCTAACTTCGCGTTGTGCCTCAAACAACATTATTTCGAGGAGTTGTGTAGTAAACAAAGCAAATCACCAGGAGTTCCGTAGCCAAAAAATAAATGCAGCCCGGAACTATCGAATTCCGGTCGGGGACCGATACGGATAGTAGTATTTGCAGTGTCAAAAAATGATCAATATTTTTCCGTTTACCTGTATCATGGTGTATACTGCTCTCCCCAACATATAGGTACCTTGGATTAGTTTTGAATTCTCCGTCTTCAGTTCACTCGATTTGTCAAAAACGATCACGTATCTGCTACAAACTGAATGTTTTCGAAGCTCCGTTGTAAGTCAACATATTTTCGTTAATATTGGGATTATTTTTTATATTAGTTGAGTTTTTTGGTCTGTCACACTTCCAAATATTCGTGTATTACTAGAGGACTCAGTCTTCGGGCCAAATAATAAATATTATACCATATACTAACTGAAGCGCAGAAGCTAACAGTAGAGATACCTGCCGAGCCCGATCGTGCTTCACGCGAAAAAGCGAAGCTTTTTGGTCGAACCGCTTGTTATTTTTGCCTAGCTTTCCACTCTCTGCGCTATCCGGGACTACGACGAGGACGTGGTGGAAATCAGTTCTATTTTTTTTTTTTTTTATTTTTAAAAATTTTTGATTTAAAAAAAAAAATTTTTTTTTTTTTGTTTTTCTTAATTTTTTAAATTTATTAATTCAACTTTTTTTTGGCATTTTTTTTCATTATTCATTTTTTTAAACCTTTTTTTTCTTTAATTTTCATGTTTTCATTTTTTTATCGATTATTTCTTTTTATTTCTTTCCTTTCACATTTTTTCTCAGTTGACTTTAATTTTAACTGTTTTTATTATTTTCTCATTTTTTTTTTGATATTTCTCGCGACTTCGAGATTCGGATAAAAGAATGGGAAGCGGAGGAAAACAGAAGAGAAGAAACGAGGACAGAGGAGCAAAATACAAAGACTACCACGGAGGGTGAAGGAGAGCAGAAACCAATACTGCAATGGGTGGAACAGAGCATAGGAGGCTAGGCAAAATACCCATGTTTTTTCACGTTTTACGTTATACATTATTCTATTACATTTCATCCGATCAGAAATATTTAGTTTCCTTTTTTTTTGTAGGTGTACCTGAGTTTGTAGAGTATAGTAGTATATAAGTGCCATATAATGAAGAAAGAAAGTAGAAAAGGGGTAAGGCGCCCCAGTTGTGAAGCCTGGCTGGCCTAAAAAAGCCTTATAATCCCGAAAGGGTAAATGATAAATGATATTGATTGAAATCTATATCTATATATATATATGTACGTGTTTGTCTGTGATTCATTCATACTCTGGTTCGGACGTACAAAATAAGGTGAGGCTTTACCTCTTTCTGGCCTCCGACGGTTATACGTTCCTTCTGAAGGCTGTCATGCAGGAACCAGTATGCGCCTGTGTGAGCTAGGGCTACGTAATGTTCGATTTCCGATTGATATTCTGCGATTCCAGCTAATACGTAAGTCTGACCGTCAAGTGTGATCGTTTTTGCAACAGAATCTAGGGTATGTTTGATCTTCTCATTTCTATTGCTGTATCTGTGGTCTGTAAAAACTGAGGTATCAATTATAGCATGGGGCCCATATGTTACAAAATCTTTGATACAATTTTCGCATTCGCGACATGTCCGCTTCATGTTCATTGTACTATCAATCGCATCCTGCATGTATTGCAGTCCTCGGCATAACAAGATATCCACATCTACATTCAGTGCAACCGCTGGATGAGTCTTATCGAAACCGCAAGGGCAGGTTACGTATTTGATGCAGCTAGGTTCATTCGCAAGAAGGTAGTCAATTGAGTGGTTCACGTTACACTTCGCAACTAATTTTGTGATTCCTCGCGTGTATGAAGTCATCGCATCTTTGAACATATAGAGATTTTTCAAAATCTCACCCCTAGTGATATAATCCTTGGCAGTAATTTTTTTGTTATTTAATACAGAACTAACTAGTTGGACAATAGGACTTTCAGATGACTTCATTCCGTCTCGATAAGCCTCATGCGTTGCTATTCCATGCGCGATGAGCTGAAACGTGGTATCGAACGCACATGTGTAAGTGACATTCAGTGTCATCTTCCCTAACTTCACGGGGTTACATTTAAGGCCATTTATTAAAACTGGGATACTTGCCGATCTGGCATCCTTTATTGAATCCCATTCAGGGCATTTATCCAAATAGGACGGTTTTGCCCGTTTTTTCCTATTAACGACCCCAGAATCCCGCCCCTGAACTACTGGAGCTGGTTTCATGGACTTTACCAACCCATGCCAATCCTCATAAGTGTTCCACACTGTCCCACTTTCATCAGCAGAAATATCTAAAATTTTACTGGGAGATTCATCACTTGCCTGATAATCGAGTTTATTTTCCGAGGTCTCATTGACAAAATTATCATCTATTAGATCGTTGGTGTCGCTTTCTGGACATGCGTTGGATGCACCGGTGCAGTCATTAAAACGCATGCTATTTTCAATGAAACAATGATCAGGATCATCTTCATCATTATTTTGTGTTTGGATGTCAGCTTTCAGTTGTTCTGTAGAATTTTGAGAATCAATTTCGTGTTTTGACGTCTTGTTAGAGGATGATTCATAATTCATTGCATCATTTTCATCGCCGCTTATTCGCGCAGCAAATACATCGTCGTGGCAAATAATGGAGCTCGTCGTGGTTTGGATAGAAGAGACCGTGACTTGATAGTCCTTTCCGTATTCCGAAGCCCCGTCGGAATGATCAATATTGACCAAATCATGGCTGTCGTCTTTTATCTGCATGTCGGATGCATCTTTATTGTTACTGGTGAAACTCGTGCTGCTGCGTAATGAATAGATTTTCGATTCATCTCCGGTAGTATATCCAGTTGAAATATCAGTGTTCAACGGCTCTATGGAATTATGACTTGATGTCATCACAATATCTTTCTCGATCGAGGCTAAAATTATTTTCAAATCTCATTGGCAATTGTCCACTGAAGGCTCTTTTTTTGAGATCAGAAAACTCGGCCTCGACGGAGGACGATGTTGCAATTATATTGCCTACCTGGAAAAAGGGTCTCATTACGTTAGTGCATAATGGCAAATATGGAAGCAAATAAGTGACCAATTGCTTGGCAAATGCGGGGTTAAAACAGGCATTAATAATACTGCCATTCGTGCACATATTAGCAATTTCAGCGGCATTACTAAATAGGGAATTGCTTCACTTTTTCCAATGTGCATTTTTTTCATTTGGAATACGTTTGGAATCTAGAACAGAATCGGACTCACCACCCGACTCTTCTTCTATATTACTTTGCCTATCATCATCAATGACCGTCCCTTTGATTGTTTCGTTTAAAAATCGTGTTCACGCGTGAGATATCAGGGGCTCGCCATTCGTAGCATAGCCGATAGATTCGCTCAGTGCTACTACTAAAACGGATTCTAGAAAATGATGTAAGTCGTGTACATTTGGTACGCATTTGGTACGCTTGACTCACACACCGTAAATAAAATTTTCGTGTCAATATCTTATCTTTAAAGGCATTGCCACCTGGCTACCATGGCGATCAAATGGCTTACATCTAAGCGTATGTAAGTAGACGGTAGGGAATCAGAAGTACCCAGAATTGCGACGTTGTAACATTTTTCTAAATATCCATTCAGATCATGGCATTTTGCGAATATTTCTGCAACAGCTATCAGCAGAGCCATACCAAAGTCTGGTACAACCATACGCGGAATCGGAACACCCTTTGAAAGAATAACACGCAGAAAGTACGCAATATGAAATGCCCTATGGTCCGCGGACAACATTTGGAATACCGGGACGCTCCCTTCTCTTGTAACAAGCATGCACTGATAGAGAAAGAATGGAGGGTCGTGAGATGTGGCACGTTTTGCGATACTACCAGTAGCATCAATCACGAGAAAAGCTTCGGGATCTCTTTTGCATCTTGCTACGTATAGTAATTGTTGCTCCTTGGACCAATACATACAATGGGATTTAAGTAGTCCAATGCTATGTATTGACCCCGCGAATTTTCCATAGTTTGAACTATGGAGTAAATTCAACGTCGGGTTCGCGGAAATTAAACCGTATCGGTCAAGCTAATCTTTGATCTTTTGCTTTCCGCAAAACACTACAACTAGGCAAAATGGAAGGATTCTTGCCTCCGAACGTTTTCAATCGTTTCGCTTCCTCACGACGAAAAGTCAGCGTCTTTATGATGGTCAATTAGTACATCTGCAACTCTTTTACGATTTTTTCCTTTTAACTGCCGTACTTTGCCGTTATGTGCATATGGGTCAATATTTTTTACAGAACATTGAAATATGACATCAGTGTCTTTGGATGGTTCTTTCAGCAAAGTACATTACAACAGTGCCCCATACTCGGTGCATGAGCCTTCGAGGAATGCATAGCATCGTGCATTAGCACTGCGGTGAACGATATTGTTTTTGAATGAAATTACGCAACCAATTTTATGTTGCTGCCAAATTTTTTCTGCAATTCCGCTTGTCCATCCTGGCTCTAATTTCCAATACGCGCGACCAGAATATATCTGTTGTTTGGGCTTGATTGTAAGCCACTTTTCCTCCGACACAATCAATCTGAAGTTTTTGGTATAAATATCATCGAATGAACTATTGTACATGAATAACTGCTGACATCCGCGTAGCATAATGTTCGTACTGAAGCACAGTTATGAAACTTAAGGGCTTTTGAGCGACCGTCTGTTTGACCGACGGAGTACGCATTTTCGGCCAGTCGTCACGACCGCTATTTAGTCCACGGATCACGTCTCTATCGGTTCACTGATCACTATCAGCTTCCGTAGGGATAATCCTTGGATTATTAGCTAGCGCGCGCTGGTATCCGAAAAGTAAATTATTGTATTTCCAATTAATGATTAATTTATTTATACGAAGCTGTGAAATCAGCTCACACTACCACATCGCCGATACACAGATACTGTAAAATATTAACATTATTTCCTGCACTTTCAATGAAAAATCGGAGTCGGGACAACCAGCGCGCCGTATAGGCTAATGTTAGCAATTTTCTGATATTATTCCGAGGAAGATCAGAGAAGCAGGAGCAGTATAAGACGTGGACTAAAATTCGAAGTGACAGGCCAGTTCGACACGAACACATGCAGAAACTATCTTATAAAAGTGGTTACTGCAATAGGGTTCCTGAGCTGGGCCGCTAGAGGCGCTCAACGGATGAGGAGTTGTCGGGGCTCGCTCAAAAGCCCTTAATGATATTGACGTTGAGGAAATTTATCTGTGCCGCGTTCAATCTACTTCATAGTTTGGATGACAGAAAATTCACAGGGTCAATACATAGAATTAGGTCACTGAAATTTCATTGTATGTATTGGACTAAGGCAGCAGCAAATACCTTATGTAGCAAGATGCAGAACATATCCCGATGCATTTCTTGTGATTTATGCTACTGGTTACAGGTAGTTTCGCCAAACGTGTCACATCTCAAGATCTTCCGATCTTTCTCTACAAGTGTATATACCTGTATCATGTCTGTATTAGCCTGAACTATGCCTATAAGGTCCCCAGGAAACCGGAACTCGATAGTTCCGGGCAGCATCTCACTCGAAAGGCTAGCATCTCCTGATAAATGGCGTACTAGAACTATGCGTACAGAGTCCCTGGGACACCGGAAATCGATAGTTCCGGGCTGCATTTCTTTTTTGGCTACGGAACTCCTGGTGATTTGCTTTGTTTACTACACAACTCCTCGAAATGATGTTGTTTGAGAAATTGTAAGTACAATTTTGCTGAGATGCTAGGAGGCACAACGCGAAGTTAGCATCTCATTCCTAACGGAAAAAAAAAAAATATTTCACTTTTGGTGCGGAACTCCCGTTTTTTTGGCTTTGTTGACTATAGAACTCTTCGGTGAACAGTTTTTTTAAGGACCCAGGAGTACAATTTTGCCGGGATGCTGGAAAATGCAACGTGAAGTCAGCATCTCATTTTCAAAAATCGGTTTTTCCGAGAAATTCGGCAAAACTATCGATGAAACCTACCTAGAACTATAGAACTATTTGGGATGCTACAGGAACTATAGCAAATTTTTGAGATTCTCATACTTGATATGCCAAGTTCACACAGGCCACCTAGATCTCGTTAGGAAGTTGCAGCGAGGCTGACTTCAGGTGAATCTGCTGCTGTGGAGCCTATTCTGAAGGGATTGATAACGCCTGGACGGTACCGCTACGTGAGAGCCAAGGCCACACCTTCCTCCACGTCATCTCGCAACCCCAGCCTCGACGAACGGCTGAGTTATCGCTGAGAAGCGCAAAGCCCTACGCCTGATGGCGCGCAACAAGATGACGCTTCGTAGACAACGGCTGACGAGCAGTTGCTGCGAAGTCGTCGGTTAAGGGAACCAATCAACTAATGAGATGTACCTAATAGGTTCCCCACCCGCTAAGCGTAAGGAGCAGCGAGGAGACCACCGAAATCTTGCTGGAATTCGTTACTTCTACATTCAGCCATCGAACCGAATAGACGCGTGCAAAATCTCTCTCGCCTATCAATCTGTATCGCTAATTGTTGAGTTTTCGCTACTTTGTTATCTCTCGCTAAGTCATTAGGTTTAACTGTTCTTTTTATTGTTTCTTGTTATCGCTGTTATTGGTTAATCATTTATCGCTGCGTTAAAGTTAAAGTGTTAAAGTTAAGTGAGTGACGAACCAACGTCTTCGTTAAAGTAAGGTCTCTATGCTCTGTCTCTTTGTAAAGCCACTAGGTCTCGCTGGATTTTCCGCTTTATCGTATCTTTTGTGTAGCGTGTAGCCTACGGGCCACGTGATTAGTTCATTTTCTCCGCGGAAATTCATCAAAAGGACTTCGTGACTGGCTGTAGCTATTTTCTCTCACCTATTCTAGTAGATCTATCTTTTCTAATTATCGCCGATGCTTATTGTCTAATATCTTGCTGCTTACTTACTCTATAGCTTGATTCAGCTATTTTATCTATCTATTTTCTGCAGTTATCTCTTTGACCTATTTCTGTAGTTAGTACTGTATTATTTTGTATGGTGTGTCGCTAATTAATTTCCAACTCCCCGAGGGTTAGCTGAACGTAGATGTCATAGACTAAGTTAGTTAATAAGTAATTTCTTTATCCGAATCCCGCCGCATATCTTTGAATTTATCGTTATCCGAAATACTTGATATTTCCGTATATTGCGAACCCCTTCGATTGTAATTTATTTCAGTCTATTTAAACCCAGTCTGTTATCTAAGAAAATCAGTTAGAGTCATTTGTTAAAGTAATATTGCTACTATTATAATTAATATCGCTAGCGTGCCGCTGTGTTAAAAAATTTGCCATAGAGTATCGTATCGCTCGGTGATACGTAGCCTTGAAAGTAGTATAGCTTGCTTTGTACCGCTTCTAAGGGCAAGGCTCTCGCTAGCCGACCGGCGTGTTATTGTTTTTTATACCGCTGCGTTCCGAATAAGGTATAGTTAAAATATATCTTTTCTTTGTAACTTCGTATTTATCCCAAATCATATCATATATCGTTTCTATCATATTATTTCTAGTAGCTTATTCCGATCATATTATTTTGTTATAGCAATTGAATTTATTCATTACCGCTAATTTAATTGTTACCGCTGGAAAGTTGAATATACGGAATCGTGGATTCCCTTGAAGGATTTATCTGGTGTACCAAACTTTATTTCACTAATTAATTAGGGCGAACCTACCCACTCTACTATTATCGCTGCACATCTGAGCTAACCTTGGGCTTTAGGGCCGTCGTTCCGCTAAATTTTCCTGTATCGTTTTATCTGAATTATCGTAGCTATCTGTGATTGATGCAGTCGCGTCTGGCACCCAACAAAACTATCGCTGGAAGATTTATTTCGTAAATTCGAGTTTATTTGAGGAACGCCGTAGGGTGCGGTGGTGCACCCCTGACACCATCGTTACAGTACATAGTAAGGGTACTACATGTTGATCTCTTCGGAAGAGGCGCTTCATACAATTATGATAAAACTTCACTTACAGGTAAGTTCGTTTAATCATTTAATTATGCGTTAAGGGGAGGGACCAGACGATTTTTACCGACCTATATAATTTCTCGAATATCTCTGAAACGGGGCTATCAATCGGATTGTCCTTTCGGCAGCCGATGTTTGACGAGGAATGAGTTCGAACTAGCTCCCAAAATTCAATGAAATCGAATTTTTGTTTTTAATTTTAATCGCAGAATGTGGGCGTGTCACTTATTTCGACTAATATCAGAGCCCACGCATCATTGACGCGAAAATAACTATGTAAGCGCCATTCTACACGGCATGGCAAACACTCCTATTCAAAAACATCTTTGTTTGATGCAGGAATAAAGTTTTCATGTGGAAACTCGCAATTCGTTGTAATTAGCGATTGTAAATTGTTGGAAAGCCATGATAATCCTTAGTTCCCGTGATGCCCGAGAGAGAGAGCTCAGCGCGCGAATCGTGCATCGGTATTACTGCCGGCCAGCGCAGGGCCGACTTGTTGCCTGGTACTGTCGAAAACGTACGAGGAATATGAACATTTTTATCTTGAAAAAATGCTTGAACATGTATGTTCTGTTGATGATAATCTGACGAAATAATAATGGAAAAAGAAGATTGTTTGCTCGTATAAAATTATTTTCAAACGTTGTCTGTGGTGTGAAAAAAAAAAACAGAAAATCCTGACAGTGATGGTTTTCAAGCATAAAGTTCCTTCTGTGGAGTGCATCCACTTTTAGATTTTTCGATTTATCCCCACCAAATTATTCATTATTGAGTAGCGTCACTACTGTGTATGTGGCAGTGGAATGAGTCCGCGAATCAGACCGTTTCAGCATACATATGACTGACGTTACTAAAAATTGAATAACACAGTGAAAAAGATCTGATATTTGAAAATGATTCTGAAGAGTAGACTTCAGTCACTAATTTGTCATTAATTTTCCAATTTGAGAACTAGATTATACCGTGAGAATCAGGTGAAACCGAATGGTCCATCCGCCCAGGCGGTGAATATTTGGTATTTTTAGGGGGATAACCACTCGTTGCGCTGGAAAATCCCTAGGGTGATCTTGGTGCGCGGTCGATAGAACTCTGCGTGCCAAAATCACCCTAGGGATTTCCAGTGCAACGAGTGGCTATCCCTATGAAAATACCAAATATTCACCGTCTGGGCGGATGAACCATTCGGTTTCACCTGATTCTCGCGGTATGTATGATGAGGCTTCTTTCATTGCACTAGACTATTTTTTAATTATTCATACATGGGACATTACGTGTCAACTCGGCCGTCATCTGACCCTGACCATTTCGTATTTGATGCATGTTCTTGCATATTATATTTGTTTCAACTTATGGCCGGTTCGACAAGCGAATGGGTAACTAATTGATAGAAGGCGATATAATGAATAGAATTATTATTCAGAACATAACTTACATTAGTCGTACTTACCGTTACCTGCTGCACTTGAGACTGAAAAAAAAAATATATATCCATATATGAATTCCATGACTCGAAAAACCTCCAAAAAATATTCGTCACGTCACTTTATGCCAAATATAATAGTCGGCCCTGCGCTGGCCGGCAGCAATACCAATGCACGATTCGCGCGCTGAGCTCTCTCTCTCTCGGGCATTACGGGAACTAAGAATTATCATGGCTTCCCAACAATTTACGATCGCTAATTACAACGAATTGCGAGTTTTCACATAAAAACTTTATTCCTGCATGAAACAAAGATGTTTTTGAATAGAAGTGTTTGCCATGCCGTGTAGAATGGCGCTTACATAGTTATTTTCGCGTCAATGATGCATGGGCTCTGATATTAGTCGAAATAAGTGACACGCCCACATTTTGCGATTAAAATTTAAAAAAAAAATTCGATTTCATTGGATTTTGGGAGCTAGTTCGAACTCATTCCTCGTCAAACATTGGCTGCCAAAAGGACAATCCGATTGATAGCTCCGTTTCGGAGATATTCGGGAAATGAGATAGGTCGGTAAAAATCGTCTGGTCCCTCCCCTTAAGGGGATATGAAACGTTTCAAGGCCACGCCGGGTCCCCTTTCACCACGGTAAAACAGAGGTCCCAATATCGGTACCTCTGCATACCGCTAGATGGCGCAGCACGCGTCTTCTAACCAGCAACTCAGTTAGCAGACGTTTGCTACACCAATATATATACGTATACAGTATACACTAATACTCGCGATTATTACGCGGCAGTGTCCATAAGCACCGCAATGCATGCAAATGATTGCACTAAATCATAGCCCGAACAAATCGAGAATTATTCATGTACATCATGTACGTACCACTGTGTTCGACAAACGTTACAGTCTCCAGCAACAAAAGTGGCTTATTCTCGCTCTTGTTCGGAGCGATATATATGAGTGAAAATTATTTCACTATAATACTGCAAATGTGATAAACATTTTTAACCAACCAAGAGAAAATCCTTACTCAGGTTTCTCATGGGTATGACGAGCAAGTCGTCCTCACTCTTGAGCAGAGTGGTAGATACGAGTGAAAACTAATTCACTATAATAATTCTAACTTACAATTAGACATGAAAAACGAATACATAGAAAATCCTTATTCAGATTTCTCATGGGTATGACGAGCTAGTCGCCCTCGCTCTTGAGCAGAGCGGTGGATATCAGTGAAAATTAATTCACTATAATAATTCTAACTTACAATTAGACATGAAAAATGAATACAGAGAAAATCCTTATTCAGGATTTTCATTGGTATGACGAGCTAGTCGCCCTCGCTCTTGTTCAGAGCGGTAGATATTAGTGAAAGTTAATTCACTATAATATTGCAAATGTGATGAACATTTTGAGCCAACCAAGAGAAAATCCTTATTCAGGTTTCTCATGGGTATGACGAGCAAGTCGTCCTCGCTCTTGTTCAGAGCGGTGGATATCAGTGAAAACTAATCCACTATAATATTTCTAACTTACAAATAGACATGAAAAATAAATACAGTCAGAATCCTTATTCAGGATTCTCATCAGTATGACGAGCAAGTCGTCTTCACTCTTGAGCAGAGCGGCAGATATGAGTGAAATCTCATTCACTAAATTATCACTGAAAGCAGATTGAAATAATAAAAATTAATAACCGAGTATAGCTAACGCGCTGTGTCAAGTCCCACAGGATATATACGGAAAATAATCACTTTTTTCTTTCGTTGTATGTCCCAGCACCGTGTTTACAAACGTATTCGCAATGAACAAGAAGCACATGCTCGCAAAAATTTCTTGAGGTTAGGTTCAGATCTCACGTAATAAGCTGCACTATCATACCCGTAGATACTGGAAATGAATTCAGCAGAAATAGTTCAGATAACACATTACACACTTGCTGTGTTTAGAAACTTATTATTCAATTATTCTTTAATTATTCTATCGCACTAACAAGCTCGGACAGATCTTCAGTAAACGTCACGTCACCATGTGCACTGTCACGTGTTTCTATGGCCCCTAGCGCCGGTCGGTGCGACACACACGAAGGCGGGAAAGATGCGTGCCGAGCATAGAGTTTTAGTTTAGAGTTGAGGTTAGGGAGAGACTCTAGCTAGTTTATTCGTTTCACATGTATTTTTCAGTTCCTTCGACTCGTTGGACAAAAATTAAAAAAGGAAAATAAATTCCAATATTCGATCGAAGATCATAACCTCACATTTTTGACAACTAACCTAGAAGTCGAACATAGGGTTTTAGTTTAGACTTGAGGTTAGGAAGAGACTCTAGCTAGTGTATTCGTTTCATTTGTATTTTTCAGTTCCTCCGACTCGTTGGACAAAAGTCAAAAATAAAAATACGAAAATAGATTCCAACAGTCGATCGAGAATTATAACCTCACATTTTCAATAGCTAACATAAAAGCGGACATCGGGCTTCTAAGTTAGCTGTTAAAAATGTGAGGTTATAACGTCCGAGATCCTCGATCGATTATTCGAATTTATTTTTCTCTCCCTAACCTCAACTCTAACTCAAGGTGGAAGCACACAGAACTCCAAACGCCATAAGCAGAATGCAGAGACCATCGCGCATGCGCTCCGTTCACTGGACTTTTGCAACTGCGCATGCGCTCCGTTCACTGGACTTTTGCAACTGCGCATGCGCTATGGCTTCTGCATTCTGCTTATGGCGTCTGGAGTTCTGTGTGCTTCCACCTTTAAAAGTCTATGTTCGACTTCTAGGTTAGCCGTCAAAAATGTGAGGTTAAGATCCTCGATCGAATATTGGAATTTATTTTCAAATTTTAATTTTTGTCCAACGAGTCGGTGGAACTGAAAAATACACATGAAACGAATAAACAAGCCAGAGTCTCTCCCTAAACTCAATTCCAAACTAAAACCCTATGTTCGGCTGCTAGGTTAGCTGTCAAAAATGTGAGGTTATGATCTTCGATCGAATATTGGAATTTATTTTCCTTTTTTAATTTTTGTCCAACGAGTCGAAGGAACTGAAAAATACATGTGAAACGAATAAACTAGCTAGAGTCTCTCCCTAACCTCAACTCTAAACTAAAACTCTATGCTCGGCACGCATCTTTCCCGCCTTCGTGTGTGTCGCACCGACCGGCGCTAGGGGCCATAGAAACACGTGACAGTGCACATGGTGACGTGACGTTTACTGAAGATCTGTCCGAGCTTGTTAGTGCGATAGAATAATTAAAGAATAATTGAATAATAAGTTTCTAAACACAGCAAGTGTGTAATGTGTTATCTGAACTATTTCTGCTGAATTCATTTCCAGTATCTACGGGTATGATAGTGCAGCTTATTACGTGAGATCTGAACCTAACCTCAAGAAATTTTTGCGAGCATGTGCTTCTTGTTCATTGCGAATACGTTTGTAAACACGGTGCTGGGACATACAACGAAAGAAAAAAGTGATTATTTTCCGTATATATCCTGTGGGACTTGACACAGCGCGTTAGCTATACTCGGTTATTAATTTTTATTATTTCAATCTGCTTTCAGTGATAATTTAGTGAATGAGATTTCACTCATATCTGCCGCTCTGCTCAAGAGTGAAGACGACTTGCTCGTCATACTGATGAGAATCCTGAATAAGGATTCTGACTGTATTTATTTTTCATGTCTATTTGTAAGTTAGAAATATTATAGTGGATTAGTTTTCACTGATATCCACCGCTCTGCTCAAGAGCGAGGGCGACTAGCTCGTCATACCGATGAAAATTCTGATCAAGGATTTTCTCTTGGTGTGTTCAAAATGTTTATCACATTTGCAATATTATAGTGAATTAGTTTTCACTGATATCTACTGCTCCTTAGAGCGAGGGCGACTAGCTCGTCATACCCATGAGAAATCTGAATAAGGATTTTCTATGTATTCGTTTTTCATGTCTAATTGTAAGTTAGAATTATTATAGTGAATTAGTTTTCACTCGTATCTACCACTCTGCTCAAGAGTGAGGACGACTTGCTCGTCATACCCATGAGAAACCTGAGTAAGGATTTTCTCTTGGTTGGTTAAAAATGTTTATCACATTTGCAGTATTATAGTGAAATAATTTTCACTCATATATACCGCTCCGAACAAGAGCGAGAATAAGCCACTTTTGTTGCTGGAGACTGTAACGTTTGTCGAACACAGTGGTACGTACATGATGTACTACATGAATAATTCTCGATTTGTTCGGGCTATGATTTAGTGCAATTATTTGCATGCATTGCGGTGCTTATGGACACTGCCGCGTAATAATCGCGAGTATTAGTGTATACGTATACAGGGTGATCCAGAATGAGGTATTTTCCTTCTACCAGTAGATTCCACGTGAAAATCCAAGACGAAAATTATCAATGCTAAAACGTCGAGGGTGAAGCCGTTTTTAGATAAGAGCCATTCAAAGTTAGCCAATATGAGAGCAGATACAAAACTGTCTCAGGGCCGCTACCGCCGGCCTAGCGCTCCTCGCGATGCGTCACCGGCCACCGCGATCTCGCCAACTGACAAAACGACGATCGCGGCCCTGAGATAGTTTCGTATATGCTTTCGTATTGGCTAACTTTAAACGGCTCTCATCTGAAAACGGCTTCACCCTCGCCATTTTAGCATTGATAATTTTCGTCTTAGATTTTCACGAAGAATCCACTGGTAGAAGGAAAATACCTCATTCTGGATCACCCTGTATACCGTGAGAATCAGGTGAAACCGAATGGTCCATCCGCCCAGGCGGCGAATATTTGGTATTTTCATGGGGATAGCCACTCGTTGCACTGAATATCCCTAGGGTGATTTTGGCGCGCGGTCGATGAAACTCGGCAGATCGACCGCGCGCCAGGATCACCCTAGGGATTTTTCAGCGCAACGAGTGGTTAGCCCGCTAAAAATACCAAATATTCACCGTCTGGGCGGATGGACCATTCGGTTTCACCTGATTCTCACGGTATATTGGTGTAGCAAACGTCTGCTAACTGAGTTGCTGGTTAGAAGACGCGTGCTGCGCCATCTAGCGCTATGCAGAGGTACCAATATTGGGACCTCTGTTTTACCGCGGTGAAAGGGGACCCAGCCGTGGCCTTGAAACGTTTCATATCCCCTTAAGCTTGAACGCACGACACTAACTGACGATCTATGTTCTCTCGTAGTCGATATTGATGCGTGCGGCAACGTCACCCCACGGAAAACAGGGGAAGGCGTTAGCTATAAACTTCTAAATCGATCGACATAGCATCTAAATCTCTACACTTTGACTACTTTTATTCAAATAACCAGTATTTCTACTACGATCAGCTTCCCTATCTTCATGCGCTGAATCTAAATTTGACAATGGTTGTGAAATTAATTTCGAATCACTAAAATCTATTGTCGCTAAAATGTCCATAATTCGTTATGGAAATTGTTACACCGCTGCATAGTTAATTTCATATTGTGAGTGTTGAGGTTCAAAATATTTGACTTCTAAAGTAACTCCTGAGTAAACCATCTTGTGAATGTGCGTGAAGTTAGCCCAGCACTTTTGGAAAATCAAAAATCTGAAAATTGTGCTATATTGTGCTAGACTTGTGCTAACTTGTGCCGTGAACCGTTTTCCAAAATTCTTTACAGTTTTCGAAAAAATTGATAAAATTCAAATTTCGGATCAGCCCAGCACTTTTGGAAAATTGAAAATCTAAAAATTGTGCTATATTGTGCTAGACTTGTGCTAACTTGTGCCGTAAACCGTTTTCCAAAATTCTGTGTGGTTTTCGAGAAAAAAAATGAAACAAAAAAATACTCAGCCCAGCACTTTTGGAAAATTGAAAATCTAAAAATTGTGCTATATTGTGCTAGAGTTGTGCTAACTTGTGCCGTAAACCGTTTTCCAAAATTCTGTGTGGTTTTCGAGAAAAAAAATGAAATAAAAAAATACTCAGCCCAGCACTTTTGGAAAATTGAAAATCTAAAAATTGATTTATATTTGCGTATTGACCAACGATTTTTTGCCTTTACTTGATGTTGTACAGACCAAAATTCTTCTTCCAACAATTTTTAAAAATCTTCATCGGTGCCGAAAGTATCTTTGTTAATTTCAAACCAAATTTTTGTTCTACTTCCTAGCACACTTCAAATAACCAACCATAATTGCATTTCTTAAACATTATTTACTCTACAATATTTATCCAAATCATTTAAAAATTCCATAGGATTTTGATTTCCTTCATCAGAAAACTTAGGAGGCTTAATCTCTGATTGCAAGTATTGAAAATGATTCGATAAACCACCAAACAAAAGATTTGTTGCCTTAGCTGATTGCCTAATAGCACTAACAACATTATCTTGATTTGGAGCTTTAAAATCTGCTAATTCTTCTGCTTGGAGTTCTCGAACTTGTTCAGCCAGCTGTTGATGTAACTGCAATTTATCTATCTGTGACTGCAACTCCTCTTTTTGTCTGGCTATTTACTCCTGCTTCAATCTCAACTGCTTCATTTGTTCTTCCATCGTCGTCGCTTTAAAGGTTTTTATTTTATCACGTTTACAAATAGGTGATGGCGTAGAAACCAAATGTAATGGTTGACTGCTCGCTCTAGCCCTGGTAACAATTGGAGTATGGTTAACTTTACCCATCAACAACTCATAAAAATACACGTATAAACATTCGTTAAAATGTAAGGAATTTTTCTATAATTATATAATGTTTGAAAAGTATATAATGTTTGAAAATAAATGGTGTAAAAGGTGGACAAAACAGACAGCACAGTACTCTATAAGGATAAAAATCATATCCGTGCAAAATGAATAATGGTATCGCGTATTTCGAGTACGGACAAGGGACATGAAATACTTTGGACGCCACATGCGATACCATGAAATTTACATAAAAAGGACATTTTTTAAACATTAATCATCAAGAGACTCGGTAGAGTCTCGCTCCAAGTACATTAAAAAGATTTTTTAACGTGCAGCGCGAGACGAGGCTCAACCGAGTTCCTTTACCCGAATGGCAGCTCTTCAGCGGAGTGAGGGAACATGTTTCTTATTCTTCAAGCGTTATTGGAGTCGCTTTCAGGATAAACACCCGATTTTCGGAATCAGGGCCAATTCAGTTTTAATTCAAGACGAAAATCAATACAATCGGTGCACGGATAGCCGATTACTGATGATTCACAAAATTGAGTAGGCCAGTTTCACGACGAAATTTTGGTCGCGTCCGTCTCCGTCATCGTCGTCAACATGACGTCATCAAAAGTTGTATGGGCATAAAACTACATAGAGAGTACCTCGATGAGACGAAAATTACATAGGTCTCAATTCAGGAGGAGCATGCCGCTCTAGAGGTTCATTATGCCTTGTACATATTCTATGGTCTATGAAGCAGACGGTCTGAAACTTGCACACGTACTATGGCACGCCCGTAGCTTGAGATGACAGCTGAGAATCATTATTAGGAGTATCCCAAAACTTTTTAAAATAAGAATGTTTGATATAAAAGGGAGTATTCATGAGATGTAAAATATTGTTATTGTCAAATTTAGCCCTAACGTCTAAGAGAAGAATAATGAATATTGGTTATTAGATTTAATCAATCGTTTATCTTACGAAGCTGAAATTTTGAAGGTTATGTAAATCATCTGTCACATTGATGCTGATTTCATCAATGTTGCTGTTTTTATGAAATCTGGTTTGCCTTGTAGACTATTTTGCATCAATTTTCATTCCTGCAATCATCTCAAACTTCTAGACAAGTGGTAATGAATGCGTACAGGCCATTATATCACTATAGAACATTATCCTTCGTGGAATGTGTTTTAGTGTTCCGTATAAAATAAGAATCATTATACCACAACATTCGTGAATACTGTACTTAGAGTGCATCGACAGGACCAAGAGTATACCACCGAGTTGAATTATTACCAGAGCAAAATCCGTAATTAGAGTATTTTGGAAGATTCAGACCACGCTGATACATTTATTCCAAGACTGCAAACTAGATTTTTCACAACGGAATTTATATTTACTTGAAATTTACAGCATAGAGTCAGTCCACGTCAAGCGGGACACCTTTTTGACCTCATGGTCTTGAAAATCGTCGTAATTTTTTTTACATATTCTCTAGGTAAAATGAATGGATGAAACATTTTTTTTTTTTTTTTAACTCGAAGGGCTTAGAAGATACAAGGGGTTGAATTTAAAAAAAAAACACCAAAAATCGGAATCGCGATCTTCTTTAAATGTTAATATCTCCGGTTCCCTTTGTCGTACAGACCTCGTAGAAAACTCATTTCAAAGCTCTTGAATTGCACTTTCATGTTATGAATTTTTTATTCATGTAATAAACAATTTTCTATTTGTTATTAACAATTATACTTTTCAAATGCGATTTTCGAGGTGACTACCACCTTTGAAAATTCTGAAAAAAATACGAGCGTGTTCCTTGACTCATTCTCTACAAAATCTGTAAGTTTTAGAATGGAACTCCGATGGAAACTATATTTAAAAAGCGATCGATTCATGCGGGACGTCGTTCACGGCCGGGTACGCGAGTGCGCCGAGACCGAGGCTTGTTCGCTAAGTATGTAACGACGCGCGAACAGGGTCTTGCCGTCCCAACGCTCGTGTACCCGGCCGTGCGCGACGTCCCGCATGAATCAACCGCTTTGGAAATATAGTTTCCATCGGAGTTCCATTTTTAAACTTACAGATTTCGAAGAGAATGAATCAAGGAACACGCTCGTATTTTTTTCAGAATTTTCGAAGGTGGTAGTCATCTCGAAAATCGCGTTTGAAAAGTATAATTGTTAATAACAAATAGAAAATTGTTTATTACATGAATTAAAAATTCATAACATGAAAGTGCAATTCAAGAGCTTCAAAATGAGTTCTTGACGATGTCTGTACGACAAAGGGAACCGGAGATATTAACGTTTAAAGAAGAGCGCGATCCCGAATTTTGGTGTTTTTTTCGAAAATTCAACCCCTTGCAGCTGCTAAGCCCTATGAGTAAAAAAAAAAAAAAAAAATGTTTCATTTGTTTATTTCACCCAGAGAATGTATAAAAAAAATTAAAAAAGAATCCGAAACATCGATGAATATTTTTGGCCAAATCCGTCCCGCTTGACGTGGATTGACTCCATAGCCTTATGATGATGAAAACGAAGTTTCATACAAAATATCATTGAGCTACAGCAATCACATCATATTCTTCAAGTCAAAGCTACAGTTATAGGTGTTTTGTTTGATCTATTTCGGAATAATAATTTTGTAAAAATGTTCACGATGTGAAAGAATTAGCATTTGATCTCCTAAGTACAAATAACTATCGGATGCAGCTTTGAAAATTATGAGGGAACAACTCGGAAATGCTGTACTCATTATTATCGATAAAGTCTCGATGATTTCAAATATTACACTTTGTAACGTGTACGGCTATGCCAGCCTATACTGGTATAGTCGTACACCGCACATATGCTTCGCGCAGGTGAGGTGACACCTGATGACGTCACAAACGGTATATAAGGAGGAACGCTGAGACGCTAATCAGCGTATCTAGCCAAAGCGGCAGTGCGACTCACAACTCTCACTAATAAGAGCGTATCTAGCCAGAGCGGCGTGCGACTCATTGCTTCTTTCGATAGAGCGGTCTTGAGCCAAAGCGGCCAACCGACCCGTGTAAATTCTTTCCTTTCACATCACTTAACCTCAAATATCGCTTATTCTTCTTCTTGTGCCAAAGCGGCCTAGTAGACTCAATCTCATACCAAAATTAGTCAGACAATTAGCTAAAGCAGCATTTGTTCTAAAGCCATATTAAACTAAAATCAAACCTAAATCAGAGACAAATTAGCGCAATTAATTATAAGAACTAGGATAATTTAGATTCTAAACTCTCCTTTATATTTCTTTTCATTTCTTTACTTTACTTCAACATTCGATTGAGATCTCAAGACTTTTATTTTATGTTTCTTTATGATTTATTTTACTTACTAAATTTATGATTTTTGTAATATCAAACTAAATGAGTATTATTATCATTTGCCTCGCATCAGGATGCTATGCAAGTGATAATAAACATTAAACACTTATAGAAATCTGATCATTATTATTCCATTTTCAAAGATTCCTTGTTTTTCACTAATTAAAACTTAAATTCATTTCAGCAATTTAGATTCACTTGTTTAGCTAGAAGACAGCTTCGGTGAGTGTGTTGGACAGCTACGGTATAGCTATAATTGGTACCCTAGTCTGAGAACACACATATCCCAAGTCTGTAACTAGGCAGCTTCGGTAGAGCTGTAATTGCTACCCTAGTCTGTGAGTCAAGCATATCCCAAGTCTGTAGGGAGGCAGCTCTGGTAGAGTAACATCTATCCGAGTCTGTATCAGGGTTTTCAGGGTTTTTCCACTTTTCCCCTTTGAGGAGCTCCAAAAAATCACATTTTCACCCGTGACAAAGAACACACGCGGACTAGGTTAACTTCACCAGCCTTCTGCTGGTGAAGCATAACCAGAGAAAGTTACAACTTATGTACTGTAACGTGTACGAGGTACACCACCGTCATACACAGTCGTACACACACTACACTACGCTGACCACCGCGCAGGACTCAGAGCGCCGATCGCCTGACCGCGAGCCGAGTGTTAGAAGACCCTGACGTGACGTCACGACTACTATATAAACAGGCACGCACGAACATCAGCAGTGTATCTAGCCAGAGCAGTAGCGCGACTCATAATTTGAAATAAACGGTACGACTAGCGTCGCTCCCACTATCAATATAATCTTGTGAGCCTAATTCTTTCCTTCCATTTCTGCATTTCAGCAAACACAGTATAAAATTAGCTAGAAGTTGCGGTGCGCATAAACCTAACAGTGACGATAGAGCTGTAATTGCTATGGAGGTTTGTAATTCAATTAATCTATCAAACGACACAGTTTGTCTATTTCCCACTTGTCGCATGTGTGATGTTCTCAACGAAGCTATGTTGAATGAAATCCCAACTGAAGAAATATAATTGTTAGCTCACGACACAATCGACTGTCTTCTGTATTTAAAAAAAAAGGTGCAGAAGATGTTGAATACAGATGGTGAGGATAGTTCTCGAACTGCAGGTCTGGCAAAAATAGTCACTATGATCAGACGAAACATAGACGTTGAGTCTTGTTAATGATAAAATTGGTACAATTAATTCAATATCCCAAGCTATTAATACTAATGACATAGAAACAGTGCGGGTAGTTTTAGCGAGCGGAGTCGAACATTACAAAGCAGAAATGGCTGAAGAGTGCTCAAGATGCATATATATGTTCTTCTTACGTCAGATCTAATCACAGTAAAGAAATCGATAGACAATTGTGACGTTGTGCCGAAAAGATACCAGGATCTATAACACGGCTGCTTGAAAGTAATTCTCTTGTTGCCAATTACATCTCTGGATTGAAAATAAGGGTTGCGCGTAGGGTTACATGTTGGAAACATCTGTTTATAATTCACTACGAACAAGAATAATTATCAACCGAAATGGTACAAAAAGTAGTGAAATCCCCCCAAAAACACCTGCCGTGCAGAAACCTTGCGCGAAGTACATTAAAGTGGGCACTCTATCTGAAAACATTCGCCCATTCTAAAAAGTATCGTAAGCATTCAACAGAATAATTTGTTCCCCATACAAAAAAGTATTGAAATCAGATATTACTGCCAAGTACATCGTCAGACTTAATTTATCTCCAGTATACAGGGTGATTCAGGTTGGGCGCACCACCTTACGTGGGGGTATTCCTCCTGAAAATCTAAGACTAAATTTCCTTTACCAAAACTTCGAGGGACTAACGGTTTTGGAGCTACGGAAGATCTTAGTTGACCAATCACAGGGCTTATGAGTGACCAAGACAGGGTCGGTTCGAGAATGTAAATCGAGCAGTGCCCGCGGCGCTTTGATTTTCATTGTACGACGTTTGAGTTCGATTTCTAGATCAGTATGACAGCGTCGCCTGCTGAAGATGTTTTCGTACGGCATTCACCTCCGTTCTCGTCGTCCTGATCCTCTGATTCATAGTTTCAGTCGTCCAGGTCCCCCACTCCGTAGTTTCAGTCGGCCAGGTCCTCCGCTCCGTAGTTCTTGCGGTCCAGGTTCTCCGCTCCGTAGTTCTCGTAGTCCAGGTCCTCCGCTCCGTAGTTCTCGTAGTCCAGGTCCTCCGCTCCGTAGTTCTCCTAGTCCAGGTCCTCCGCTCCGTAGTTCTTGTGGTCTAGGTCCTCTGCTCCGTAGTTTTTGTAGTCCAGGGTCCTCCGCACTCTAGTTTGAGTCGTCCAGGTTCTACTCTCCGTAATTTCAGTCGTCCCCAGGTCCTGCGTTTCGTAGTTCTCGTAGTCGCAGGACCTGGACGATTGAAACTACGGAGAGCAGGACCTGGAGACTCAAACTACGGTGCGGAGGGCCCGGACTATGAATACTACGGAGCGGAGGACCTGGACGACTGAAACTACGAAGCGCAGGACCTGGACCACTCAAACTACGGTGCGAAGGACCTGGACTACGAGAACTACGGAGCAAAGGACCTAGACCACAAGAACTACGGAGTGGAGGACCTGGACTACGAGAACTACGGAGCGGAGGACCTAGACCACAAGAACTACGAAGCGGAGGACCTGGACTACGAGAACTACGGAGCGGAGGACCTGAACCACAAGAACTACGGAGCGGGGGACCTGGACCACGAGAACTACGGAGCGGGGGACCTGGTTAACTGAAACTACGGAGTGGAGGACCTGGACGACTGAAACTATGAATCAGAGGATCAGGACGACGAGTACGGAGGTGAATGCCATACGAAAACATCTCCAGCAGGTGACGCTGTCATACTCATCTAGAAAACGAACTGAAACGTCGTACAATAAAAATCGAAGCGCCGCGGGCACTGCTCGACCCACACTCTTGAACCGACCCTGTGTTCGTCACTCATAAGCCCTGTGATTGGTCAACTAAGATCTTCCGTAGCTCCGAAACCGTTAGTCCCTCGAAGTTTTGGTAAAGGAAATTTAGTCTTAGATTCTCAGGAGGAATACACCCACGTAAGGTGGTGCGCCCAACCTGAATCACCCTGTATAATTAGACCGACTTATGCAAAGATTCTCATTTGTATCCATCTACAGCAATTGGAGAAAAAACGTTATCAAACGGAGAAAAAAAAATTAGAGGAAGTGGTACTTGGCGGGCTTTTTGAAAAAAAAATCACAAATTCTGCGTGAATAAATGTTTCGATAGTAATTACAGAAATTTCAAAATATCAGCCCACCAAGTAATACTTCCTCCAATTTTTTTTTTCTTTCTTTAATAACGTTTTTTCTCCAATTGCTGTACAGTAGGACCCCGATTTTTTACCACCGGTGGAGAGGACTGGTAAAAAATCGGGGTTCAGCTAGGAGGTGTGGCTTAAACGTCGTGGGGATGTACGGAATGGTGGGAGCATGCGCGTAGCGGAAACGCTTCGTTGCTGAAAGAACATGATTAACCTTAACATTTGAAAAATGAGCGGATTCGAAAGGTTTTTCAAAATTTTGTATTTATTAACTTCAATCGTTTATAAACCTTTGTTAATTACTTTTGAAACTCAACAATTCCTAAGACGTTGTCCTTACCAACTAGGTTAATAATTATAAGCACAGTACATATGATAAAATCATCACAGATTGTATAGTTTATAATTTTCCTTTTAATTCTTTTTCTTTCATTTTTGTATTGCTAAGTTTCGAAATTAGGTTAGATTCAGTCTTACAAATAAACGATAAAAAAATCTGTTCTGGTCGAAAAAAAAAAATCTGATCTGATAAAGAAAAAAATAGAAAATCTGCTTTCGACAATCAGAAGAACTCGAAATTTGATCTGATGTGAGGGATTAAAAAACAAAATATGTTCTTTTGGGAGAAAATAAATCGATATTCGATGTGATGTGCAAATTTAACTGTCTGGATTCAACAAATCAGTCTGTGCTTCTTCAGGTAAACCGTGGGTAATCCGAGCTCTAATATTGTTTAAAAACCTTAATCCGACGTCTTGAACGTTCGTATCATAATCAGGATTTTTTGAACACCACTCTAATAGAGTATTTACAGCGGTGAGGGCATCATGCCCACTCGAACTATTTCCTTTTTTTATTAGATGTGGTTTTTTGTTTCGAGTCTCCTTAGTTTCAGCCACATCGTTGTTCTAAGGAGCTAATTTGCTGACGATTTCTTCAATTGTCTGAACTTGCTAATCTTGGTCCTCTGCATCTTGGTTGAACCAGCTTTTCAAGTGATCTTCAGAATGGTCGCTGAAATCTGAATACGTACGATTATGGAAAAATCAAGAAGCAATAGATATTAAACCGCATTTGACCATTTGTTGAACCACATTAGCCATATATTTTACTTGACTGCTCATAACAGATTCCACAAAATTTTTGTCTCGAATAACAAACTATTTTTTCACATCACAATATACTATAGTAGAAGTAGTCAAAATGAATATTATGAAAAATACAAGTGGCCCGCAAAATTTGTTACAATCTATTGTAACGAAATAGTCAGTCTGGCGACATCTACTGAAACAGGTGTCTAACACCATCATCGCCGAATGTTCTCGAAGGAACCGAACTTATATAAACCCGTACAGCCTAGGCACAGCTCTCAGTATTCTGTATAACCCCGACGTACCTAGTCACGTCACAAATATCCACAGCTAATTACAGCATTGCGCTGGACATTAGCTGATCCTCTGAGCGTAGCCCAGGCTCATTAACTGTGTTCCTTAGAGAGTATTCCACTCATTGAATAACATGAATAAAATTTAACTGTTTAGTTTAACTTAGAGTCAGCAATTTTACTTAGGGAGTATTCCACTCATTAAATAGCATAAATAAAATTTAACCGTTTAGTTTAACTCAGAGTCAACAATTTTCCTTAGAGAGTATTCTACTCATTGAATAACACAAATAAAATTTAATCGTTTAGTTAACTTAGAGTTAGCAATCTTCCTTAAAGAGTATTCCATTCATTGAATACCACTACATTTACACGTCACACTTACACCGAATTATTCTAAAACACAACCCTAACTATACAACAGAAAAAACAGCCAGCCGTACATCCAGGTTCCTCAAGTATCTCAAATTCCAGTGATGAGAGACCTTTATCTCATTGAATAAGAGAAAACTGTCGTCTGAGGAATTTTCAAACATCGAGGGTCCAGTACACGAACCACAAAGCTCACTGCTTATTCTCCTCAAGAATAAACAGTGACAAATAAAATAAATAACGTTTCACTATACATGCATTACTCTTTTAGTAATGTTTACTTTGCGCAAATATTAATTTGTACAATATTTACCTGGAATTTCATGAGCAATGCTGAGACTTTCCGAGACAATCCCATCAATAACGTCACCCTCGTTTGGGATGTGAATTAAATTTTGAACCAACTTGCGCCAGGCTGCTTGCAAATTTGCAGGTGTTGAAAAATTAAAAGCTGATGCCACTGATTCACAGCAATCTAGCAAATCATATCGCTTGGAAAACATCTTGAGATTTTCCAACTCTCCGCTGAGAAGTATCCGGGACAGGAGATTCTTTCGGTAGATTCCTTTCATTTTTTCAATGATCCCCTGATCCATTGGCTGGACGGTTTACAAAAGTGCACCCGGGGGTATCAGTACAAATTCATTGTTCGCCTTTTAGGCGAGGGCTAATTATAATACAGTTCAGTCTTATCTTTCGGCTTGACTAGATGGCCAGGGCCTGGTAGTCTTGGCGATGGATGTGAGGTGTGAATGCATGAGTGGAATGAGATTGTATGGATAAAAACAAAGGTAAAAATAGATGAATGAGAGTATGAGTGAATGAAGTGATGATGTATGAATAGCGTATGGATGAGCGGAATAAATCTGTATAAATAGAAGGGAAGATGAATGAGATAAAATTGTATATGTAAAAGCCAGGCCCTGGATCCTCGCCTACGCTAATAGTTAAAATATATATATATATCGGACCAGTACTGGTCCTGTGTCAGGTACAATGAGAATTACAAAGAGTCAGGTAGATAAAATAAGCACCAGTACCAGTCCTAAGTCAGGTACAATGGTGAAAAACATTGAGTCAACGAATGTAAAAAAATAAATAAGATAAAATAGAAAATAAGGACCATCGCTGGTCCTTTGTCGAGTCTAGCTAGGATGTAGAATAAAATCGGAAGGTATAAATAAATAAATGAAAGATTGAAGCTAGACGCGAGGGAGGAAGGCTCGGCCTATCAGTCTTGATTCTGAGCCGGTCCCGGAGTGTCCACAGGCAGCTCGTTTTCTACCCTATATTGCCGTACGCCCGAAACGTGCTCCACGTAGATATCGCGACCCCACCTAATGGTCTCCGACACAATGAGCCTACGCATAAGATTTGCGTACTTAGCTCCTATTCGTAGTTGTTTCAGCACAGGCTCATTGGCCGGATCCCATGAGCCGAGGGCGCCGACGACGATCGCAGAGACCGCTACTCGATAGCCGCGACCGTGCAGCGCGTCGGCCAGGGGCTTGTACTTTAACACTTTGCGTGCCCTGGCCTCTTCAAAGGCTAAATAGGTGTTTTCAAATGCAACGGTCACGTCCACGATCACGATGCTCTTTGAGGGCTCGTGCCTGACCACAATGTCAGGACGGAGAGCCCCCAGATCGCCGTCGACCCCCTCGACTCTTCTGTTAACCCTCAATTCCCCTGGGAGGCGAGTGGGAGCAGTCCGCACCCCCCCCCCCCCCCCCCCCCCCGCTGGGGGGGAGGAAGACTAGCTCGGCGCTGGCACGCTGAGGCAGGTGGAGCCAAGACTTTGCCAGTTTTTTAATAAGCTTGTCGGCTTCTTTGAGGGGACCTTTCTCCACCAGCGCACCCCGTAGCAGGAATTCGAGGCGTGGCACCAGAAAGGTAGCCACGGTCTCTGCCTTCTGCCAGGGGGTGAGAAGGGACTCGTCAACGGCCCGGGGATCCCGGAGAAGATCGTCGATGGTTAGTAGTGGAGTCTGCCTAATTTGGAAGCCGGTGGGGACTCCGAGGTGCTGGTAAGGCTCGCCGGCTGCCAGGGCCCTGATTTCTTCGCCTTGGGGGGTGAAGCGGGTGGGCAAGACCCTGCGAGTGCCCCTGCAGTCCTGATGGAGAGTGGCGCACTTCGCAGGGTTGAACCGAAGTCCGATCCCACCGGCTGCAGCCTCCACTTTTCTTAATAATTCGCCCATCCCCTGAGTGGAATCTGAAATAAGAGCCAGGTCGTCAGCATATGCTAATATTTGATGCCGATGGCCATGCAGCGTGTAACCCGCGGGCGAGCCGTCTATTGCGCGTAGCACCGGCTCTAGCGCGAGGTTAAACGCCGCAGGGCTCATCGGGCACCCTTGCTTAACCCCCGATCGTATTGTGATGGGTTCGGTGAGTCTCTCGGCGGTACGCACCTGGGTGGTGCAGCCGTCGTACATGCTCTCCACGATATTCCGGTGAGCGGGAGGAGCGCCGGCCTCCCCCAAAGCACGGTAGATAGCGGCGTGGGGAGTCGAACCAAACGCGTTGGTAAAATCCAACGACACTACCACCACCGTCGTTGTCGACGTCAGTGTCGACCGTCGACGCTCCACCCCCTCCACCAGTTCCGGGCGCGCATCGCTAAGCTTCTCGTCTTCCCCCTGATCCCACCACTTACAGAGTTATTCCCGTTACCCTCGCGACCCAACCCCCCCGTGAAGCACGTCTGGGGCGCACTTGGAATAATTTCAAGACAATCAATACCAGAAGAATCTAAAGGGAACGCTAAATCTATTATTGGAATTAATTAAACTTGGATTTACTCAATTTGGAATATTGAAGCTAATACGATTATTATTTGAATTGTGTCTCCCTGTGGGAGCTCGGGGACCAACCCCGAAATCTTGCCGGGATGACCTCGGCGAGGTCCTATTCCTGTTGCTGCTACGGATTGCCTGCGCGGTAGCGGGAGACCGTCTCGCTCTCGCTGGTGCTGCAGGCGGCGACGGCAGTTCCTCTTCGGCCGACGACCCGGGCCCGCCTCGGTGGTGTCGGCGGACCCTTCCTTTGGCTACCTGCCACGTCGCGTTCTCGCAGTTGGTGGTGCGTCGCGTCGGTGGTGTAGGTGTTCTGGCCTCTCTGGATGGCCCCGCTACCCCTATTATCGCCACCGGTGGGAGCGATGGTGTTGCTACCGGTGGCTGGACGGCGTTGTTCACCCACCCTTCCGCTCTCTGGATCCGGGAGGTCATCACCGGCCCCCCGGAGATGGTGGTGGTGACCGTAGTGGTGGTGAGGGTCACAGGAAGCGTCAGGGTGCAGGTCTGGTCGTTGGCCGGGACCCTCGGTTCCTCGCTGATGGTAAGAAGGGCTGCTGGGCCCCGGCTTTGCCTCGGTGGAGGGCTGCGGAGACCTCCCGCCGCCCCCGGTGGAAGTGACGTTGCTCGGGTGCTGGACCGCAGCCCTCGGCGTGTCCCCGTCGTGCTTCCTGTGGTCTGGAACGGTCGGGCGTTGCCCGCTGAGACGGCTGCATAGGTGGGTGATGATGTTGCCGTCCTCCTCAGCCCCGGCGGAGTGGGTCTGTCGCTGGTGGTGGTGGCTGGTGGGCGCCTTGCATTGCCCGCCGCTGTAGATGATGTAGTGGCGTGGGTGATCCGTCGTCGCGTGTCAGGCTTTGGCACTGCTGCTCTGGTCGCTGCTGGGCGGGTGTTCGGCCGTGTTTCCACCGGCATGCTGCTGGCTCGGCGACTTCTTGTGTTTGGCCCCGTGAAGATGAAGGACGGGGCCTCGCGGGGGAAGCAGGTGCGGCCCCCCGCTGCCGGTGAACTGGTCGAGCTGGTGGTAGCGATGCTGGGCCTGGCTACTGGCGTTCGGGTAGTGGGAGCGGCTGCTTGTGGTGCCGCTGCCTGGTCGGAGGCCTCTACAAGCCGTGGCAGGTCGGCTGTCGTCGTCGGTGGTAGTGGTGTTGACTCCTGGGTCGCCGGTGTCGTCGTCGCTGCTGTCGTGGCGGGGCTCAGGGTGGAATTGGCCCCGCATCTGGCTTTGGTCGTCGATGCTGTCGCCGGTCGTGCTCGAGTGGGACGACGTAAAGTAGTAAAATTATCGAGCCTACCTCCACTCGAGGAATTAGAATTATGCCTAGAGCTATGATTCAAATTAGGTGGTTGCGACGCAGGAGGTACAGCCGCACCCGGTCCTGCTGCATGATCTTTATGCCATGCGGCGTAGCGCAGCTTCACCTGCTCCAGGGGGTAGGTCCCTTCACCAGCTTCGCCGCACACGACGCATCGGTGGATAACGCTATGTCCAGGGTGGTATTTCTTCGCGTGTTTTAGCAGGTCCGAGTGCGACTTGTACACCCCTCCGGCTTTCCGGCCCTGATTATTAGCATAGCATTGCGGGCAGCGGAACTCCTCCGGAAACGGATAATCTATAATTACTATGATATTATTATTGTTATTATCATTTACCATGGTGCTGCTTTGCGGTGACTCCACTGGCAAACGGTGTATAAAGAGACAAGAAGAAAGAGGGTAAAGAGTAGACAGCGAGTGAGTAAAGAGGGGTCGTAAGATAAGAAGAGAAGTAGCGACAGTCGGTATTGTAATGTATGTGTGAATAAGAGCTTCGTGCTTAGTGGCGCCAACTGGTAATATATGTCATCACTAAGACTACTAGATCTCTCTCTTCTCCGTTCCGTAACTATGGGGAGCAGACGTGTAGAAGTTACAGAAATAATAAATCAGAATACATAAAGATCATCCCCGCAATCTAATTCCTCCAACCCTTCCAAAATACTAAAATTGGCGACGAGGATAGTGTTCTAATAATATTTTTTTTTTTTTCGGTGAAATTAATGTCTAAAACGAAAAGTCAAGTTGAAAGAGAAAAGTGTGAAATTAGATGTGCCTGAAGTTCCGAACGTTCATTTGAACGAAAATTTCGAAAGACTCAGACCATGCAAACTTTTTTCTGAAAATTCGTTAAAAATCAAAAAAAGATTTTAGCAGCCAACCCCGAATCTCCCGACTCATCGGAAACCACCCCTACAGCCACCCCTCATAATAAAAATATTCTTTTATGTCTTATACCACGCCAATTTTTTTACGAAAATTCCCTGAAAATTGAAGAAAGATTTTAGCAGCCGATCCCGAATCTCCCGACTCATCGGCAACCACCCCTACAGCCACCCCTCATAATAAAAATATTCTTTTATGTCTTATACCACGCCAATTTTTTTACGAAAATTCCCTGAAAATTGAAGAAAGATTTTAGCAGCCGATCCCGAATCTCCCGACTCATCGGCAACCACCCCTACAGCCACCCCTCATAATAAAAATATTCTTCTATGTCTTATACCACGCCAATTTTTTCACGAAAATTCCCCAAAAATTAAAGAAAGATTTAAGCAGCCGATCCCGAATCTCCCGACTCATCGGCAACCACCCCTACAGCCACCCCTCATAATAAAAATATTCTTCTATGTCTTATACCACGCCAATTTTTTTACGAAAATTCCCCAAAAGTTGAAGAAAGATTTTTGCAGCCGATCCCGAATCCCCCGACTCATCGGAAACCACCCCTACAGCCATCCCTAATAATAAACATTTTTTCCTATGTCTTATACGACGCCAATTTTTTCACGAAAATTCCTTAAAAATTAAAGAAAACCACCCCTACAGCCACCTTTAATATTGAAAATATACTTATATGGCTTATACCACGCTGTTTTTTCGCAGAAATGACTCATGAATCAGATGTCTATTTTTGCAACCAGTTGGGATTATCTCACATCGTCGGACACTACCTCCAAAGATTCACTTTTCGCAATCAATTCCAATCTCCCAAAGTCACTAAAAAAACTGCCCCCTTCAGTAACGTTGATTCCTTTTCTTATTTCAAACCGTCTACTAATGAGTATCGAATATGATCGGATTACACTTCGTGACCTGTTGCGTGAGAAAAACACTACCTGAAACAGTAACAGTCTGGTGGATTCATACAGCTATACATACAGGGTGGGTCTTACCGAATTTCAAGATTGGGGGTAGGAGCTGAGTTAGTGGAGAGGTTTTTTTGTATAGCCCACTTCGATATTTTAGACTGTGTGAGAATCAGCTGGTAACAAGAAATGACACTTGGTTTGTTCTCGTTGCCTACAATCTGTATGTACACCTTTACACTCTCCACTAGGAACTTGCACCTTCTATTGGGTAAACGTGAGACGTATATTAATGGTGCAGAAACGTGTAGATGACGGGTAGCTTGTGAGAACTGTAACGGCAATCGTATTGTCGCGGTAATGTCTATTCACCAACTAAATCCTTCATTTCGTGAAGTTTGGCAATACTCACCCTATATACATATATACAGGAGCAGTTGTTCATAACAATTTATTTCTTCAAAGAATATCTGATATAGTACAATAAACTGATTGAACGGTTGAAAGTTCTAGTATAGATAAATTATCACAAATAAAATAAAATTATAATGCATAATATCATGTTACATAAATTATAGAAAAATCGGGTAGCCAGCGACTCGAGCAGTGATTACTATGTCAACATAACTTTGGTCATTTCCACATTGAGCGCCACCGCGTACTGCATCTTTAGTGAAATAGTTGTACACTTTTTATGTCAAATTCTCCGATGAATCGATTAGAATATTTCAATGCCTGGAGGGCTAATCTCGCAATACCAAAATATTCGATACAAGAAATGGAAAATTTCGTTCATCCATGCAACGAACTGTACGTCGTTGAGTGTGATCAGAAACTGGAAGCTTTCCTCGAAGACCAGAACATCCACCCTTAAGGTGGAAGCACGCAGAACTACATAAGCCATAAGCAGAATGCATAATCATATATATAGGTATAGCATCTGCAGTAACAGCGAAGTGGTGCGCATTCGCATGACTTCTGCTCTCTGCTTATGGCTTAGGGACTTCTGTGTGCTTCCACCTTTACCGTATTCTGTACCGTTTACAGAGTCGACACGTAAATATGTTCAGAGATATTCGATCATACTTTCCTTTTTTCGTTTTCTCGGATGTGTTACTTCGTTTCCTCACAATTTTTGTCAAATATTCACTTTCTTCGTCCCCGGTATTCATTTCATTTCTCTCAGCACAATTTGAATGAAGCCAACGTTGGCACAGGGTACACGTCACTCTACTTGCGTTCGAGTCAGACTCCTTCAAGCAATGTATGCATCTATTCCTAATGTTTTGAGACTTCAAAATTAGCGTCTCTGCGACTTCTTGTCTGAAAACTTTTGGTTCGAAGTGCGTACCGTAGGGAACATTATTACCTATACATCGAATGTAGTGCATCACATATAATGCACAGTCAGAGCCATCGTTACTTTCTTGAAATGGACGATTATTCTCCTCTTCTACTTTCCAATCGATATTTCTAAGGTTTCCCATTGTCGATTTTGGATCACATTCATGTCAAAACTTTTGAAAAGCTTTCGTGACTCTCCCGAAATCACTTGTTCGCCTATACGGGTCCATCAAAATTAGACTTTTTTTGTCAATATCCGCGACCAGCAAACGCCAGTGTCCCTCCAGCGCATACGGCATCAACAATTTGCCATTCAGAGGCGTTGATATCTGGTAGATTTTCAAGTTAGAGCTTTTTCTTTTTTCCCAAAAGTTTCCGATAACTGTACATCCAATATCCGTTGGCATGTAAGTAACATCGTCCCATCCGTCCATATGAGTAACCGTATACGAATCAATAATTTGCCCGTCAACCCATCTATTTGTATTTACAACACTTGCAAATTCTCTAGCCGTAACTTGAAATTCTTCGAACGCCAACGGAAGATTCACTTGCGCAGAGTATACACCAAGTTTTATATAAGCTGACGTTGAACCCATATAATACAGAACACTGTCAATCATTCCGTTTTCTAGCATGTCTAACCTCTCACTCTTAGTAACCGAGTCCGTGTATTCCGCAGTTATTTCACATCCTGTTTGTGATTCATTCGCTTCATGTTCAAATGATTCAGACTCACTTGTATCTAAAATCTCAGTCTTCTTCGTTTTACACCTCTTTAACTGGTGCTTCTTATTATTAATAATTTTTTTCTTCACAGCTGGAATGATATTCTTATCATCAAGATTTTTACTCATAGTTAAGGATTCCGAACTTTTCTCTATTTTTACATCGTTGATCTCTCTTTCTCCTGTGATCTTTTTGCCAATTTTTATCAGTTCTCTTCCCTCCATATATACGTTTCTCTTTCTTTTTATTCGCTGATCTGGTATATCTTTTCTTTTTCGTCCCCATTTTTCCGTCTCAAAAGGATTTGATGCTGCTTCGGCATACAGAGGATATGTACTAATTTTAATGGCTGATTTTGTTTGTATTCTTTCTAGTTTTTCCTCTTGTACTAAACATTCGTTATTCTCTTGTAACATTCGACATCCTTCTACAACGGTGAAATTTTGTTTTCCTTCTAAAATCGTCGCTTTGTATACTTGCATATATGACTCAGCATATGCATTTGTAACGCGCGAAATACTTTTGTCGACAAGGTCCAGCATCATTCCACTCCAAAGTGGACAATATGGCATGAACGTCTTAGTTAAGTAATCTGCGAAAGCTGGAGCGTAATACTCATTCGATATGTCTGCAGTATACTTCTCCCTATCTTCAATATCATCCTTTTGGAACATTACTTTCTTCCAATAATATTCGTAGAATGGCGAGTTAGCGTACACAGCTGTACTCTTGCCATGTATCTCAACGAATTCATCACCAATTTGTAGCTCTGCATCCTCAAGGATATCAGTCTCTTGTCTCATTTCTTCCAGATGATCTCCTTTTTTCTGTTTTTCACCGCTAAGAAATAATAAAGCTGATTCTGCATTTGCTCTATCCTTCGTTAATGTAACAGACAAAAGGTCTGTGAAAACCATGTCCATTTCATCAAGCGTTCTACTAAGAATCATCAGAGCCATGCACTCCATTAGGAAATGCTTTATCTTAATGAGTTCTGGAAAATCGTTTTTAATAGTTTTCGAAACTCTATGCATAATGTGAGCACAACAACTGAGAATAACTATCATTTCCTTCGGTCTTTCATTTTTGGTGACATATTGATATGCTACTTGCAAATATGTTTCTATGCTCATGTGATTCCATTCAAACAATATGCTCCTCATGAACACCCAACTCCAATCTACAACGATCGCATCGACAAAAGGCCACTTATTCCACATCTTTTCAACAGACGCTCGATACTTTTTGAGGAATATAGAGACCGAAGTAATATCATGTTCCGAAGTGAACATCTCGCAAATCGGTATTATAGATTTTGTTGCTCTATACAATAAGGAGTAATAGAAAATTTTTTTACAATGAAGGAATTGCGGCTTCCGAACATTTGCTCCTGTTGCGTCTAAATGCAATATTGCTGGCCTAATTCGATTTATTACATCTAACTGCTTCTCTGTGAATAATAGTATTTGTAGAGGTAAAGAAAACTGTTTGACAGCGGAATCTTTCATCGTGTGCGATACCATATATAGTTGCACCATATCTTCAATATCTCTAGACTTTAGTTGTAGCTTATTTTCACACCTTGCCTCGGATCTCACTCTGTGCAGAGTTTGCAAATGTCTCACGTTTTGGGTATGCCCGTCAGCAAACAACTCCTTGTCACATTCGCGAATACTTTGCAATTGAACATTTCTTGCTGATTGGTATCTCAACAGCTTCTTCATATCATTGCGCTTCGTACCTCTTATTGGACGAAATGGTCTCCGACTACCATCGCCATGTTTGAACGGTATCGTACTGTCGCTTGAAACATGTATTTCGGTTACATTACAGTCAATTTCGAGAATATCGAATCGGAAGGATGCTTTGTGGCTTGCTATTAAACATCGCGCATACGCGACGAATCCTTCATTATTTGCCCGTACACCACCATAAAATCCCAACGGGCACGAACAGTTGAATTCGTTGCGCATGATTATGTCGATTTTATCTCTAATCAAATTGTCATTCAAATAACCATCCTTGCTCGCTATTGCTTCTGTTAATACGCTTATCATTCCGACGTAGATCTTATATATGTTTTCTTTTTTAATTTTTTCGTCGACTTTTTTTTTATCTAGGTTCAACTCTTCGTGCGAAGTATTGTCAATGTCTAGGGTTTGTTGCATTTGATTTATTTTATTACCTTGTCTTTTTCGTAGTCTACGAGTTATGGAAGATTCCATCTGGCCAGAATCCGTTGAGTCTATATTCTCGTCAGAATGGGAAGAATCATGCGGTGAAACTCGTGAATAATCTGTATCGCTTCTAATTGGTTCATTGTTTACGCCATGATCATCGTTGTAATATGTGTAGTCGTTTACGCTATTTTCATTTGCGTTAGTTTCCTCATTGTCAAAAGTCCCAGTTCCGTACGTGTTTGCTTTGCTTTTTTTCTTTTTGCTCTTTACATTAGAAGTAATTTTTTGATTAACTTTGTTATATCGCTTAATATTTCTTAAATTTTTATTCGCATCATCCAATGTCGGCTCGTGATTGGCAACGCTCGCAGGCACATCAGGAGTGCAGATTGCAGGCAGAAAATTTTTAATCGTCTTATCGTGGACATCGCTATGTTTACCTTCACTGTACATCGCTTCACTACAGTAGTTGTGATGAGTATTTTTCAAATAAAGAGTGCGGCCGAATTCGGCGGTGCAGGCTGTCAAAGGCTGCTGGAGGTTTCTGCCGCGGCAGACTTCGGCGATATTCCTTATGACTGTCGTTCACTGACGGCAGATACCTACTCATAGGCCAGGTGAAATAGCACTTTAAATGCAAGTAACTTTAGACAAAAAAGAATTAAAAAAATATAGGTATGTAGAGGATGGTCTACTGATCTTAACTCCAATTATTTTTGGACAAAAAAAAGTTTGCAAACCATGCGAAAAAATGCAAAAACCGTCAAAAATTACCAAAAAATTGCGTGCCGTGAGCTTTAACTGCTAATGCTGCGAGAATCGTGCCACATAGAAAAAAATTGTACAGAAACAATTTTGTAGAGAACAAAATTTCCAACAAAAAAGTCCGCGAGACCCTATATCCAAAGTCAATAACGTGTGCGTGGGAGGCGCTTGAAATTTCACCCAAAAATCGCTGCTGTTTCTTTAATTCAGAGCCCTCCGAGGTGCGTCCCAAAGCTATGACAAATGAAATTTCGAGATCTGAAGGTTCAATGAGAAGTATAAAAAAATTCATAGCTCATTTGTATTTTGCATCGAAAGAATTATCACACCGGGCAATTTTTTTTCATCACAAATTGGAATTTCGTCAGACTGGCGATTTGTTTTTTCCTATACTTTGTCTGACTAATTGTTGAATAACTTTTGAAATAAAAATCGCAAAAAATTGAGCGCGGCCCGAGGCGTGGCCTGAGTTCTCAGCTCTATCTTTCCTCTGAATATGGAATCTCCTGACATTGTGACGTAGGTGCGGCCGTTTGCCCGTAATAATTTATTGAACAATGGCCTGCGTGATTAATCGTTATTCACGGAATCCGTGATTATTGTACGGAAAATATATATATGCTTGCAAACGGCACGGAAAAGGAATCCAAAAATATGATCATTTTTTTTTTTTATTTGGCCGTTGTCAATACCATTATTAAACCAATTCCTATAAACAATCTGATGAACATTTTCATTTTTGTTCAAAATCCCGTACATTTCCGCGAATATACAGACCGTCAAATCTAGAATTTCCTGAAAATCGTGTTATTGTCAATATTTGAATTGTTTTATAAACAATTGTTGAACTTATCCTTAGACTGATGAAAAAATATATCTTCGAATGTTTTTTTTCCCCACTATTGGTAATGGTAATTTTGTCAGAATTTTATCTCCATCGTTTTCGTGTTATTTTTTATGACGAATTGTTATAAACAATTTTCGATGTTGATTTCAATTATTCTGAAATTTCTTCATTTAACCGCAATACACATCTGTGATTCGGAATTCCTTATAAAATTTGTCAACGATGATTTCACGCCTTCAATAGTAACTCATTTCCACCCAATTTAAATGTTTACGTCCCTGTTGCAGCAAAGCGATGGGGATCATGGAAAAGTTATCAACAAATATTATTCTCACTATGATTTACAACAAAAACGGTAGTAAGTAGTTTTTCGATATCTCCATTATCAAAGCCATAGGAGTACATTTTCATTATCAGGGGTGGCCGTAGGGGTGGTTGCCGATGAGTCGGGAGATTCGGGATCGGCTGCTAAAATCTTTCTTTAATTTCTGGGGAATTTTCGTAAAAAAATTGGCGTGGTATAAGACATAGAAGAATATTTTTATTATGAGGGGTGGCTGTAGGGGTGGTTGCCGATGAGTCGGGAGATTCGGGATCGGCTGCTAAAATCTTTCTTTAATTTCTGGGGAATTTTCGTAAAAAAATTGGCGTGGTATAAGACATAGAAGAATATTTTTATTATGAGGGGTGGCTGTAGGGGTGGTTGCCGATGAGTCGGGAGATTCGGGATCGGCTGCTAAAATCTTTCTTTAATTTTTGGGGAATTTTCGTGAAAAAATTGGCGTGGTATAAGACATAGAAGAATTTTTTTATTATTAGGGATGGCTGTAGGGGTGGTTTCCGATGAGTCGGGAGATTCGGGGTTGGCTGCTAAAATCTTTTTTTGATTTTTAAAGAATTTTCAGAAAAAAGTTTGCGTGGTCTGAGTCTTTCGAAATTTCCGTTCAAATGAACGTTCGGAACTTCAGGCACATGAAATTAGAGCTCCAGAAAAACGTGGCAAGCAAGTGAGCATGGCGGCAGAACTGAACGAAATGAAGAAACATTTAGAGCAGCAACGTCAACAAATTGCTCTGGAAAACGAAAACTTAATGAAGAAAGAGCAAGGATGGCTGAAGAACAAGGATTAACGAGGGAAACTGCAAGGCAAATGGAAGGAAGTCCATACCAGAGAGTCCAGGTACAATCCGAAACGATCGGAGCGCTAAATAAATTTAATATGAATGATGACTGTACTATGTAGGCGGAAAGATTTGAGCATTATGTGATAATTAACAATGTTGAAGAGTCTAAAAGAAAGTCTCTTTTCATAACGTTTGTCGGTCCATAGGCATATGCATTATTAAGGAGTTTGTGTATGGAACTTCATACAATCATGAAGAATCACCTTCAACCGACACCTAGCATCATTACTGAACGCTACAAATTCAAAGAATGTAAACAGTCAGAAGGTCGAGATATTAAGCAATACCTAGCTGTACTGAAAAATTTTTCAAGGTATTGTGACTTTGGTGGCAATCTGGAAAATCATCTACGAGACCAGTTTGTTTGGGGTTGACATAGTGCGGCTATGAAGAAGAGGCTGCTTAGCAAGCCTAATTCAACCTATCAACGAGCGATTGAATTAGCAACGGCTTTAGAATCAGCTACAAAGGATGTCGTGCAAATGTCTGGAGAAGGAGGAACAGCAGCGACGAATGTCAACAGTATTCAAATGAAGTCGAGAAATAACGACCAATCAAGGTCGACAAGGAAATGTTTTTGTTGTGGTCGAACAAATCATGTAACGAGTCAATGCAGGTATAAGTCTTATCCCCATAAAAAGCACCTTTGGTGCAAAAACCTTTCCCCTATTTATATAAATGTAATACTTACCCACAAAAAATACATTCTCATGCCAAGAAAACATTATACAATTATTATTGTATACGAAAATTCCTTCCTCGTAAAAAAACAACTCGAAATCAGATGCTATTGCCTAGTTGCCTAGTACCGACATCACGTTGATTTTTTTTCCGAGTTGACAATTAGGCTTTTCATAACACGGTATTGACAGCTGTTCTTGGCCACATCCTGCGATAAATATTACAATTCCGTATTTATAGCGAGACGGAAGAAATGAACGATCATAAATTGCCGTAACGGCCGTTCAGCTCTCGTTCGGGTATATAGACTCGGTCAAGTCTCGCGCGGCGCATACAAAAAATTTTTTTTTTTTTATATAACTAGGTGCGAGACTCTACCGAGTCTCTTGATGACCTGATTTTGTAGTCGGTAGGGGCCCAACTATATCTAGGAAGACTTTCTCAAATGGTTTGTTACTGCTGGTCGTAATCTTCATTGGCATTTTTGTCTTTTGTCGGTCAGTTTTATTCTTTTGACAAGTCACACAATTACGAATATATGTTTTTACATCACTTTTCATTGCGTCCTAGTAGTATCTTTCTTTTAGTCGCGTAATAGTACGATTAATGCCTAGGTGTCCACCTGAGAGACTGTCGTGAAATTCTTTGATAACGTCTTGAATGTGGTTTTGATTGAGATCGGTTTCTATATTTGTGCAGACAGTTATCTTAATTCCCGATCTCCTAAATATGAATCGTAACCTCGTCCGAACCTTATGCCATTTTAATTTATCGATCCCGCAGTCGATCCTGGGTATAGAAACTGTTTTAATCGAATCCATTTCTAGTTTTTCTCTAAATTTTATCAAACTTATGTATAGGTCCTCGTATGTCGGTTTATCCCAAAAATGTCGTTCCGTCATTATGTAATAAACGTTACGGTCCCGTAGGGTGAGCTTGCTAGTTGCGTATAATTCAACTGATTCCCTCAACCCTTCAGCGTTGCCGTATCTAGTTTTGAATTCTAATGCTATTCCTTGATTCATTTCCAGATCACGAACGAACTTTCCTATGCAGGTATAATGACCAAGGGGATTGGTTAAGAACTAATTTCTGCGTAACCTCCCGTTTGTCCCAACCCTCTAACCCTCATAGTCTCTTAGATATTTCAGTTCAAAGTTGACCTTCGTCCGTGACGGTTGCGTACCTGAATTTTGCTATAATATTCGCTCTAACTTTGAACACTTCTAACTCAACAGTGTAAAGTGATAATCAATTTCACCAAAATGGATGATCTTCCTCAAGGTATGTAGAAAATTTTGCCCATTTTACAATTGAAAAATAATATTTATTGTCCCTGTTTATGTAGTCTAACGATAATCCTGTAAAGTGCCTTCGATCGGAAATAAATATAGACTTTGCGTAGACTTTTAGTTGAGAGTCCCACGACATCCCGCCTTCGTTTTTTTTTTTAATTAAAGCTTAGAATATCAGCTTTCGAATGAAGTGTGAATCAGAGTGCGCAAACGTGCGCGGGCTGGTCCAGAGCATTTTTAGTGAGCGTATGCGTGTTCCGAGAAGGCCCCCGGCGGCGGCGCGGCACTCGCTTGCCGCGCCGCGCCGCGTTTCCATGCCAGTGCGCTGCCTAGTCAGCCGAGCTGGGCAGGTAGCTCGCTTACTTGGAACTTTCTCACCCTAAGCGGACTCGGTCGACTGGTTTACTCTGACAATAGATTCTAAATATTAATATATTGTTCATAGACATTCTGATACCTGATTTGGCATACCTACGTACAATTTGTTTCCGAGAGGCGAAGGGATTTGTTCGAAATTTGTTATTGTATTCGAAAAATTGTGTTACCAAGTGCACAAAGGCGTATGTCTAATCCTCATTCGGATCACAATGACATTTATAATTAATACGAAATACTATTTTTTTTTTCTAGGTTCTGGAACTTCCCTTATTACTTTCAAACGAAGGGAAATCTTTTCGATAATACAAAAACACTTGGCCGCGGATCTCCAGGAGCAGATAATCCATTTGGAGCGAGAATTATCCGAGAAAAGTGAATGTGCCATTCGAATTCACCGGGATACCAAGATAAATTTGTCGAAGTTATTCTCCAAAATGCGCACAAAATGGCAAGAATCAGGAAGGAAAATGACAAATTTTCTCAATAACAATCAAGAGTGGCTAGAGATGGATGTAGCCTTTCCTACTGATTCGAAGCCGAATGAAGCCACCACAACTGGTCGTCCGTCGCAAGACTTTGCTGCATCAAGTGAGCGATCAAAACGACGAAGAACAGAAGAACTTCGTAAAAGTCATACCGCTGAGGAGTTGTGCTATGCAGCGCAGATGAGTATCCGCTCTTCCGGAGACTTAGATTCGTCGAAAATTGTTAAGGCCGTTATAACACCCTCACCTGTACCTACATCATCAAGGGCAGAACATACGACACTATCAACGGATGAAGCTCTTTCGGTTATGGTCGAAGCCAAACTCACCAGACATCAGTATAATCCTATCAGAACATCGATGAAAGATCATAACTGTCGGTTATATCCGAATTACGAAGCAGTTCGAGAGGCCAAAGCATTATGTTACCCACCACGGTCTAGTATATCTATCACCGAAAATTGTGCTGATATTAAATTGCAAGACTTGCTGGACCACACATGCAAGCGTATTCTTCTTAGTCAGAGAGAAGTTCTGAAATCAGTGCATAAGGACAACTTGGCAAATGCGAACTTAATCTGTAAATGGGGGTGTGACGGAAGTTCCGGCCAAAGTGTATACAAACAGAAATTTGACGATGACAGTAATTCAGACGCAAGCATATTCCCAACATCCCTTGTGCCGTTACAGCTCACATTTTTTGAGAGTGAATCGATGGACTCCGGTGGTCAAATTGTGTGGAAAAATCCGAGGCCATCATCTCCTCGTTTTTGCCGTCCTATAAGAATGCAATTTCTGCACGAAAATACGCAATCTACGAAGGATGAAGTGGAGTATATCGAGAAACAAATCTCATCCTTGAAACCATTGAAAATTGGAATTGATGGCAGAGAAGTAACGGTTAATTATAAAATGCTATTTACTATGATAGATGGAAAAGTCTGCAACGCTGTTACGTCTACGAGTTCTTCACAGAGATGCTATTTATGTGGAGCTACTTCAAAAGATTTTAACAATCTCGATGAAATCCTGGAGAGAGAGGTGGACGAAAAGAACTTGAATTTCGGAATGTCTACGTTACATGCATGGATTCGATTTTTTGAGTGCCTTTTGCATCTATCATACAAAATCGATCTGAAAAAGTGGCAAGCACGAACCGAAGATGACAAAAAGCTGGTTAATGATCGAAAAGCACAGATTCAAAAATCTTTGAAGTCTGAATTGGAGTTGATAGTAGATCGTCCAAAGCCTGGGTATGGGAGCACCAATGATGGAAATACTGCGCGTCGCTTTTTTGAGAACCACGAAGTAACATCAATGATAACTGGCTTGAAAGAAGAACTTATAAAAAGATTCCATGTGATTCTACAAGTTATCTCCAGTGGGTACGATATAAACGTGGAAAACTTTAAAGAATACGCGTTGGATACTGCGAAACTGTACGTGCGCGAATATTCATGGTATTATATGCCAACAACCGTCCACAAAATATTGATCCCATGGTCCTTTAATAATAGCTTCGGCTATTTTACCTATTGGACAATTATCAGAGGAGGCTCAGGAAGCAAGAAACAAGGATATTAAGAAGTTTAGAGATGGATTTTCTCGTAAATCATCGCGTGAAAACACTATGCAAGATATTTTACATTGGCTGCTAGTTTCATCCGACCCCTTCATCACAAGCCTGAGGAAACTACCTCAAAAAAAATTGAAGCAATTTTCGTCAGAAGCCATTTCACTATTAGCGAGCCCAACTATCGCACATGAAGATCTGTATCCGGATTCGGATTGAATTATTACTTTTAGTTCCTGCCAATAAACACTGTTTACTATATTGCAAGAGAATGATTATTTTACCCCGGAATTCCCGAATCTATTGTCTAATCTAGTATAGCAGTCGCTCCACACACATATTTTAAGTTCACCATTTTGTTTTTCTAAATTTGAATATCAGATTCGTAAACAGCGACCCCGAAAACATCGATAAAGTATACAAACAATCGAGTTTTTTACGAAATTCATGTCTGATTCGGCCATATTCGAGCCGCCATTTTGTTTTTCTAAATTTGGATACCAGATTCGTAATCAGCGACCCCGAAACCATCGGTAAAGTGTATTATCAATCGAGTTTTTCACGAAATTCATGTCTGATTCGGCCATATCAAGTCCGCCATTTTGTTTTTCTAAATTTGGATACCAGATTCGTAATCAGCGACCCCGATAACTTCGGTAAAGTGTATAATCAATCGAGTTTATCACGAAATTAATGTGTTCATCGGCCATATTGGAGCCGCCATTTTGTTTTTCCAAATTTGGATACCAGATTCGTAATCAGCGACCCCGAAGACATCGGTAAAGTGTATAATCAATCGAGTTTATCACGAAATTAATGTGTTCATCGGCCATATTGGAGCCGCCATTTTGTTTTTCCAAATTTGGATACCAGATTCGTAATCAGCGACCCCAAAAACGTTGGTATACCAAATTTGGAAGAATTCCGATGATCCCCTGGATTATGGCCACGTTTTCGTGAAAATTCCCCACTGTGTGTCGTCGCCTGGGACACCTTGAGATAAGATGGCCCCCCTAAAGCAGTGTTACTGGCATCCGTTGTTAGATTAAACGTCTACGTATAGTCAGGGTATATTAGTACTGAGTCGGATATTAGGGCATTCTTTAGTTCCTCGAGAGAATTCTGTTGTAATGACGTCCATTCGAATGGTATGTTTTTCCGCAAAAGTTCTGTCAATGGTTTGGCTATCATTAAAAAATTATTGATGAAACGTCTATAATAACCTACGAGCCCGAGAAATGATTTTATTTTTGTAGGTGTATTGGGTGTAGGGAATTCCCTGACTGCCCTGACTTTATCTGGATCGGGTTTAATTCCGTTTTTTGTATGGTTTTGAAGTGAGTCGGCGTAAATTATAAGGTCATCTAAGTACACTAAACATTTTAATCCTTGTAACCCCGATAGAACAGTATTCGCTAGTGTCTGGAATGTCGCCGGGGCGTTTTTGAGCCCAAATGGCATGAAGGCGAATTCAAAATGTCCCTCACTGGTGGAAAATGCGGTTTTATGCATATCATCAGGGTTCATTGGAATTTGATGAAACCCGCTGGCCATGTCGAGAACAGCAAAGTATTTAAAACTTCCTAGCTGGTCCAAGGTATCTACTATATTCGGCAGTGGGTAAGCATCCCCTATTGTCTTATCATTCAGTTTTCGATAATCTACGACTATTCTCCACTTCTTGGTCCCTGATGAGTCTAATTCCTTTGGTACCACCCAGATGGGTGAGTTCCATGGTGAGTTTGAATTTTGAATCATTCCTTTATTAAGGAGATCTTTTATTTGTCTATCTATTTCTGTTTTGTGAATTTCCAGATACCGGTATTGTCTAACATGAACCGGTGTCTCCTCAGTAGTTTTGATTTCGTGGGTACAAGCTTGTGTGCCTGGTAATGTATTGTGACGGGCAAGACCGACGATTGGGGGGGGGGGGGGGGGGGGGGGGTTGTTATCGAGGTCAGCTACGTGCACAAAACCAGGCGGTCCCACCGTTTGGTAAATTGAGATTTTACGGTTAATAACTAATTATTCAACAAACAAAATCTGCGTACAATATAAGGTTGGGCGCCAGGTACCTAAGGTACCGCGGTAACGAAAAGAATAAAATATTTAAAAAAAAAATGACATGAAATGTGGTCTTCAAAATTTAAATAACTCAATCAATCTGATAACATGAGACGGGACTACTCGGCGAGTTCAGGGTGAGGGGAACGTGGGGGCGAATAATATAGACGAATCGGTACAATTAAGGTTTATGGAAAAATCACAAAGAAACCAAATTTATTTTATCGTTAAATATAATCAAACAGGGAGGCCGTGACCCAATGACCGAAATTGACAAACAACTGATAGACTACGCGGTATGTGGGTCACCAGCAAGGAGGTAACAGTTAGGGTAATATAGAACAATTCACAAAACAAAGAAAAGAACTACCTTAGGGTACAGTAGGAATTAATCATAGGATACAAAGCAAAGAATAAGACTAGGTCGATAAGATAGGGGGATCTGGAGGAGCTAGGGTTAATACTTTTTGGAACTATTAAAAATCAATTAAAAGTGTCGATAAAGTAGAACAATTAACCGAAAAGTGTAGTGCGTCGGGGCGAACCCGTACGAACTCTCACGGACATGCACGAATACAACCACCCAAAGCACGCTATGCCATGGAGCAGCACACTGTAATCATTAATGAATAAAGAAATTACAAAAAGGGACTATAAATAATGCTAACCAAAAAATCTTAAATAAACCAGCTCAGAGTCCCGAAGGATTTTTAGGGGATTTCTAATTAGGATGGGAGGGATGTATACAAGTTTGGGGAAGAATCTTATCGGGAAGACGTTGGTCGATCTTTCTAGAGACACGTGGCTAGGTGCCGGCTCAAACAATAACAAAGGACTAAACTCAAGCTTTCAATGCAGGGATAGAAAAAACGCGATATTTTGGGGCCAAAGGCTTTCTAGAAAAATCGATCTAACGATACACAATTATAAATATATTATAAAATAAAATAATTTATATATAATTATAAATATAAATTATAAAGAATAAGGGAAAACCGAAACACAACAATTCGATTAGATTTTAAGTGAAGCTAAAATCGGGCAATTTGCTGTGGATATTATCGGAAGGTCACTTAGTATGGGAAGCTTACCTTAGGAATATGGACTCGACGGCACAAAACACAAACAATAATCCAAATATAAAAAAAAATTGAAGAATCGACCAAACGAACAAATACAAAATAACACACACAAGGAAAATATATGAGTAAAAGAACGGAAACAACAACAAAAAATAATCAGTAATGGTAATCGTTAAGATAAAAATCGCAAAAAAGGTAAGATAATGCTTTCGATGCAACGGTATCCAAACAAGAAGTGACGTGTTTTTGGCCGGTTACTACCCAAATCAAAAAAATTAGTGGGAGGGGGAAGAGACAAATGCATGCGATGCATTTAATTGGTGGACGCTTTTGTTCTTCTTTCTTCGATGACGAGGTGGCGGGCCAGACAGGGCCTTTGGTACTCAGAGCTTTTGCCAGGGGGTTGATAGATGGCATCTCAGGTTTCGCGATACCCTGGAAGGCGGAAATATCTGCATGTGGACCGGTGGACCAATCCGGTACGAGACAGATGGGGAGGGGAGCGGGATATTCTGGGAGATGGGAAGATCGTTATGCAGCGCGCTTCCAGGCGTATCTCAGGATATGATGATCTTGGCCGCCCCGGCTACTGACTCTGAGGCTTCCAGGTGACCTGCCAGGGGTAGTAGGATTGAGGGATGATCTCCCTCGTTGATCCGGTCGAGACGGCACGTACGATAATAGAGAGGGACGGGAAGGACAAAGGATTATAAATGATAGAAATTAAAGTAGGGGACCTTCGGAACCTGAGCTGGGGACTCCTTGTTTCGATTTATTTCTATGTTTCGCGGGGTCGCTTTCGTCTGAGGAGGAGTCGATTGTTCTATTACGAGGCAAATATTTTGCCTCGTTACAGTATCTCCATCTAAATAGAAGAGCTCATTAAACTTGGTGCAAGCTTCTAATATACTGTAACGTATCAGGCATACCGCCTGATACATAGAAGGCCTCATAGAAGACGAGCGCGCAGGCCCCATCACGCATAACAAGTGACGTCACAGAGCGCTATATAAGGAGGCGTGCTGCTCGTAGAAATCAGCGTAGCTAGCCAGAGCGGCAGTGCGACTCACCAAACTCTCTCTCTCAGCGTTTCTAGCCAGAGCGGCAGTGCGGCTCATCTAAAAGTCTCTCTTCTCGTAGCTAGCCAAGTAGCAGTGCGATTCATAGTAAATCTTAGAGCGCATTCCAGGTATAGCACCGGAGCGACTCACTACTCTCTATTAGCCAGGACCTGACAGGCATAGGGCCCAGGTACCTTATTAGCTTCACTTTTGCGATACGGAGTTACCTACAGCAGGAACTTACGTCTAGAGTCAACTTATATAATTATTCATTTTCACACTATATTTCAATCACACTAAATCTTGTCTATTACACACATAACGGTAATATCGTGGCTTAGCCGAAAACACGCAAACGCACTCAAATCATAGGTTATTTTTATCAGTTAATTCTTTAGATTAATTTTTCTTTTGTAATATTTTCTTTTTGTAATATTTTTACTCATAATTTTATAAATTAAATTATTATTTAATTGAACTGCTAAAATCCATTTCAGAACCTCTTTCTTTCTTTTATTCTACTAATCAAACCATAGCTAATATACAGTTTCGGTCAGGCAAACGCTGCCCAGATCAGATGCCTGCTTTGGTGCACTAGCTGCATCCAAGTCAGGGTACTGTCTTGGTGAGATAACGCCGATCCAAGTCTGATACAGCCTTGGTGCGGATCACCGCATCCAGGTCTGAGGGAGGCAGCTACGGCGAGATTCGCTCCGCCCTAGTCTGTATTAGGGTCTAACACTTTGCTATTTCGGGAGGTCCTGATAATTAATTCAAGATAAAGAACTTACAAGTAACTCCCGGCTCGCGGCACTGAAGGTGACGACATCCGAACAACCCCCAAAAGTTACAATACTTTCTTTTTCTTCTAAATTTAAATGGTCTAATCTTAACGTGGCTTTTAATTTTTTGATTTTGTGAGCTGAATTACTTTCGTTTATGCAATTAACTGATTGTATCTCGTCAGTCTCAGAGCCTAGAATTCTGTAAGCTCTTTGTGGCTCGATATAGATAGTATGATCCGTGGTGGTTAAATTGATGATACTTGTGGTTGCTGTGTTATCGGGTCTGATTGTCACGTAGCTTTCGCTTATTAGGACTCCTGGCTTCAATTCGGCCCTGTATATTGAGCCTTCTTTTATGGAATCTCCGGCGATGGTTGGGATGTCTGCCAAAATTTCTGTCCTGGCGGGGATAGTGAATTGTTTTTGATTTTGCAATTTGTACTTGCGGCTACCTAATAGCAACTCGGGCTTATCCATGCCCTTGTATCTATAACTAATCAGCGCATTATTGAATTGGGTCAAGAGGTGGTTGCCTATTGTTGTTAGGCTTGGGAATGAGGAAAGGTTTTATTTTCTCCGACCAGTATTTTGTTTCATCGTTTATTGAACAACTTCTTTACTCTCAATACTGTATTCCGCTTCTATCGCGTGTCACATCTTTTCACTATCACTGTCCGATGCAGAAGAAAGTAGGAAGTATCTTATTCTTAAACTCTACACAATACTACCAACTTATACCTTTCATTTGTCTCTAGACACGCTCTACTAGAATATTTTATTGCCAACTCTCATACCTATTAGACCATCTTGTGCTATGTCTAAGGAATCGTCTACTACATGAAATTTGATCGGCCTAACTTCATCTCCGCCATTGAGCTTGAGTTCAATGGTTCCTAACGTGTGTGCTTGCGAGTCACTGGCTAGGCCTTTCAATTTAATGCGCTCCTGCAGATTTATCTGTGATGAATTCAGGATAAATTTCTTCTTGATCAAGCATGGGTAGGCTCTGGTGTCCAACATCAGCAAGCTTTTAGGTTGGTTCAATTCGGGTATTGAGAAAATTACGTTATTCGGTGAGCCAATTAGGTTTATCTTATGTTCTGGTATTTCTATTTCTCCGCCGTTTGTGTTGAGCGGTTTTCTATCACAGACTTCGTTCCGCTCGTCGACGCAGTCCACTCCCCGAAATTCGAGGTTCCTACGTGGTTTTGATTAGTTTTCGCGGCTAACATGACTTTCTTTTTGAAACATTTGTTTCCTATATGTCCGGGCTTTCTACAAAAGAAACACCTAATTCTGGAACTATCGATGGGATAGATTCGTTGGCATTCGTCGCACGTAATTTCTTCTGTTATAGAATCATAGCTATTTACTATTTCGAAACAGTTTTGTGGGCAATGGTTTTCTGATTGGTGGTCTGGGTCTACATACTGATCGGATTCTGAACTAGAACCTGTTTCGAGGGTATTTATTGGTTCGGATCTCTGTTTTCTAAAACAGGTTTTCGCTGTGTGTCCGATTTTATTGCAATTTTGGCAAACGAGATCGTTTCTGTTAACAGCAGTATTCTTTGCAAGATTAGTGATTTGATTTTCAGTTTCCCTCAATTTTTCTTCTTCTGTAGCCCAATTGTAGGCTTGGAGTAAGTCTTTTGGGTTTTTTAATCTTAGGATGTTGCGTAGTTTTTCACTAAGTCCATAAATGAAACAGTCTCGTGCTTTTGTCGTGATGTTCTTTTCATAAAATACAGTCTCTTCCCTAGATCTTATCGGGGCAGACTCTACTACTCTTATGCGCAAGTGTTCTATTCTTTGATAGAAGGAATCGATAGATTCACCGAGACGTTGCCTACAGATGCTTAATTCTAATTCCCATTGTCTATTCGTTCCTTTGGCTCCGTAAAACAGTAATAACTCCCTTTTTAGAGCATTGTAGTATTGAATTTCCCTGTTTTGAATCCTTCCATATGCCTTACCAGTAATTTTGATACGTATACTCGTAAAGTTTTTCTATTTCTGTATTGATGCATTGTTTGATCGCACGATCGCATTCATCGATAAATTCTCTGACGCTAATATCCTTTCCGGTAAATGCGGGAAGGAGTTTGGCTAATTTTTCAGCTGATACTGGCATTTTCCAAGATTCAAATTACGATTTTACTACGACTTACAGTAACAGTAGGATAATCCAATGCATAACGTTATCAGTGCAGCTGAAGTCGAGTTCGCTGTGCCGTCGGATCCGTAGTCGGTTGTTTTGGTGTTGGTCTATTGGGGTAACTTTTAAATTGAGAGGTTGAGACTAGACTGCCTGAAAATTGGACAAGCGATTTCGGTTGTTGGTGATGGTGGGAGTGTACGAAAATTTTGAGTAAGGGTAGGAAATTGTTAATTCGTGCTGATTGGTTCAGTTGGTCGAGTGGGAGATTTGTTTAAACGTAAGGATTGGTCAGATTTGGTTAGAGTAGGAAATTTGGGGGTTGGAATGAGGATTGTTTAAACATTTGGTTTCTTGGAAGGACAAGATGGAGGAGAGGTAAGGGTTCGACAGACGTGATGAAACAATAGAAGGAACTTTTCGATGAGTATAAAAGAGCTATAAAGCAATAGTTCGAGGGAAAGTTTGAATTTTTGGTCTTCCACATTTGGTCACCAAATGTTGTCAAAACATGTGAGAAGAGGTTTTATTGCCTGTGCCTCAGGGTATGAAAGGCATTTGAGTTTTATTAGACCCTCTCGCAATGTTTCGGATAGAAGTTGAAAAATAATTGAATACTGAATTACTGACTAAATACGTTGATTAAATAGAGCGTGATATGGCACGCAACACTGAGTTCTTATGCGTCGCAACAGAGAGTACATAAATTCACTGGGTTTATTTAAAACAATGTTTATGGTAGCGAGTCGAAGATGAGAGTGTTGAAACGTTACTATAAGTTCCTGGATTCATGAGGAAGAAAGTGAGTAGATTACAGGTTGAACAGTTGAGGATTGAATTGCACTAAAGGAGAAAGCGACCATAGATTTGAGAGTCACGACGTATATTTTAATTTTAAATTTGTTGTCAATGTATAGAATAGATAGGAGCACTACAAGGTAACACGCGGCTAAGCGCAAAACGTTGACTTAAATTGAGTTGAGCTGTTTTCAAGATTGAGGAGAGCAGTTAAAGTGAGATTGTCTGTAATGAGAAAGGTCTAAGCAGTTATAACGAGATTCACAAAATTTGAGAAGTACAGTGAGAAAATACTAGACTGAGAAAAGATTGAGAAACCGCAAAGTATATTAGCTAACTCTACTGTCTGCCAAAAGATAACTGGTATGAGAAGAGAAACAAAAGGGGGGGGGGGGGGGGGGGGGTTGCCACGTGAGAAGCAAAGAGTAAGGCTTGGTCAGTAGGTGCTGCCTTTATTTGTGAGTTGTCCGAAAACAGAGCAGGCGGCATTTTCAACAGAGAGTGATCATCGAAAATGGGCAACCCAGGTTGCCACCCATAGACAGTGATTTTTCTGACTATGGGTGTTTTAATATAGGCGTATAGTACGCCCCTTTAGCCGCTCAAAGTCATGAGCATACGTAGGACGGTGTCTTATTAAAGCTACTCTCCACTGTAGTTCGGTGAAGCCGACGATTAAGAAGAAAAGAGAAATAAAGAATTATCGGTATCGCGGTGTTTCTTCTTCAATAGAAGACAAAACATCCCGATCTTGTTTAATATTTAATAAACATAATTGATTTTAAATAACCGGTTGATATTAAACAATTGGGTTATAACAACTGCATCTGAAGTACTTGACTAGTTTTAAATAACTAGACATAAACAAGCTAATATTTAGATCACTACATACAGGGCTATTTATTTCAACCCTTTATCTGACTACCAAAGAAATGTCCTACTTTCTTCACATGGGCGCGAAAGCTATAATACAATCGACTCAGGCGAAGTGGAATTTAGTGGTGAAATAACGTTATAATATTTATACGAACATATTATGATAAGAAAAGGTTGTGAGGTCATCCCTCTATAGCAGTTGAAGGTTTGAAAAAAACGACTGGCCAAATTTTAGACACGAAGATTGTTAGGTATATAAGGATGGCCTTTATTTTGGTATTTTTTCCAATTTTTTTTGATTCGCCCGAAAAACATAACCACGATACAGAAAAAAAATCTGAGTAAAGCTTGAGCGCTCTCGGATAATATGAACACGTGCGCGCAAGCGATTGAAATTTTAAATGCAAAATACATTGGTTTTTTACATATTTCTTTTAATTCCTTTTTCATCGGTAGAAAAACGTTCGAAAAATTAATTTGATGCTTTATACCAAACGTACTAGAACAGATCACGTGTCTAGAGCACGTGTTAAGCAGTGTACTGCTCTTAATCAAATCATGAAAAACATGTTCTTCAAAAATAAAAGGCAATAACTACAATAATTTCATGTACGTCGAGTAGTATCAAAATTATAGCATGTACGTATTTATCACGAGAAATATTAGTGCATAACAAAATGAATTTTACGAATATGTTTAAATTTAAAACTCAAATTTACAAAAGTTTAAACTCTTAGTAGTAATTGCCTTGTATTTTGAAATAATGTGATTTTTGAGATTTGATTGAAGCAGTACACTGGTCAACACATGCTCTACACACGTAATCTGTTTTGATACGGTTGGTACAAAGTATATACTTTTTTATGGAGCAAAAAATTAATTGTTCAAAGGTACCGATGAAAAAGGAATTACGAAGAAATTTATAAAAAACCAATGTTTTGTGCATTTGAAATTTGAACCGCTTGCCGGCACGTGTTAATATTGTCCGACGAGCGCTCAAACTTTACGTAGATTGAGAAAACAAAAATTTCCTAATAATAATCGAGCACCTAATCTTTGAACGGGGCACCTAATTAGCACCTAAAAAGCACCTAATTCCTACGTTGAGCAGTATCACGTATCGCCGTTATTCCGTGGCTTTTTCAAAGCGCGCTGCCAGCATAACGTTACGTCAGCAGTACAATATAAAAACTGATTTTTATGAGAAAAAAAAAATAGAGCACCTAAATTCTGAATCAGGTACTTGATTAGCACCTGAAAAGCACCTAATCCTCAGGTTGAGCAATTCTTCCTATCGTCGTTATTCCGTAAATTTGGACTGAAGATTGATTTTTTTTCGTAATAATAATCGAGCACCTAAATTTTGAGCTTGGCACCTGATTAGCACCTTGAATGCACCTAATTACGGTATGTGTGATAATCGATTTTTCTGACATAGTTCTGCTAACATTACGTACGTCTTGGAATAATTTCAAGCGAATCAGAAGAATCTAAAAGAGCGCTAAATCTATTGTTGGAATTAACTAAACTTGCATTTACTGAGTATGAAATATTGAAGCCAAGACTATTATTATTTGAATTATGTCTCCCTGTGGGAGCTCGCGGACCAGCCCCGAGATCTTGCCTGGATGACCTCGGCGAGGTCCTATTCCTGTTGCTGCTACGGATTGCCTGCGCGGTAGCGGGAGACCGTCTCGCTCCGCTGGTGCTGCAGGCGGCGACGGCAGTTCCTCTTCGGACGACGACTCGGCCGACGACCCGAACCCGCCTCCGTGGTGTCGGCGGACCTATGGCTGCCTGCCGCGGCGTCGCGTTCTCGCAGGTGGTGGTGCGTCGCGTCAGTGGTGTAGGTGTTCTGGCCTCTCTGAATAGCCCCGCTACCCCTATTATCGCCACCGGTGGAAGCGATGGTGTTGCTACCGGTGGCTGGACGGCGTTGTTCACCCACCCTTCCGCTCTCTGGATCCGGGAGGTCATCACCGGCCCCCCGGAGTTGGGAGTGCAACTAGCTGATCAGTGACGCGGTCGTTTAGCCAGGTTTCTGTTACCGCAATGCCATGATACTGATTGGCCCTGAAGAATTCCCTAAATTCATCAATGTCGGCTGATAGAGATTGCACATTAATGCAGCATAAATTGAGGGTGGCAGAAGTGCTTGTAGAAGGCAGTCCGTGGGTGGATGGAACAGTATTGAGTCACAATGCTAACTTTGAGAGATCCGTCGATGGCAGTACTTTAATAGGCCTGGCTTTCGGGCTTGCCCTGATGAAAACAGCGGCTTCAGCAGTCCACACCTGTTTGGGGTGCAGTGTCGCGAACTTTTTAAGCACTTTATCTCTTAGACAAACCAATTGCACCGGTTGCCTCTAATTCAAATATATCTTGGTCTGAGTAAGTGAGCGATCAATATCACATGCCTGGAGTTCAGGCTTACACTTTTTTGACTCAATTACCATCTTACATTTACTGCTGGATGTCAATACTAACAGAATAGGCCGCCCTGTGATAAAGTTAGGCGAGGCAGAGGCGTCGTGCGCAGCCTCAGATCTTCTTTTCGGCTGTTTTTTCTTACCCATACGCTCCACTTTACTTATGTCTGAATGGGCAAGCTCAATACCCAGGGCTCTTGCAAGCTTGGTTACAAATTCATCAAGACGTTCCATGCCAGAGGATAATTCCGGTACACCCGATATAATGAGGTGGTTAGCCACCTCGGCACAAGCAGCACGCAGCAAAACTGCTTCATCAGCCAGTGATAATCCCGATGAGGACGGTCCTGCAGCTAGCTTATCCTCAAGAGCCTTGATCCGTACTGCATTTTTGGTAGCATTATCCTTCCCTATATCAACGTCGGCCTTCATCTCAGTCATCCAACCTTTGATGATTGAGAGCTCCCTGCTCAATGCGGTATTTTCAGTAGCCAAGTGGTCAAACTTGGCATGAAGGCTTTCAACCTCGGCGACTAGCCAATCAACTCTAGCGGCAGAGGCTTCCAAATTACCGAGCCGGTTGTTGATAGATTTCAAAATCTGGAGTTGGTCATTAGTGTCATTCGTGCCCGATTGCGGAGGACAGATCGGGCATGCAGTGCGCGAATGAGAAACGACTTCCCTTGTGGACTCTACGCGAAGTTTTACTTTCACACATACATAATGGAAACAATGTTTACATTGAGCGCCAGCGGTCGCGCCATCAGCTGGCTTTTCAATGTCTCCGTAACATAGTGCACATATAGGCTTAGGCATGTTGGTGGGGAGGGGGATTTGACTAGGTAATGTTATTGTACTCGAATAAGCAGAACTACCGCAAGTAGCCGCACACAGCAGCAAGTGTTAACCAAGGTCCAAACACTCGGTACACAGCACCAGGTCAGATGATCAGTGTTGAAAACACTGCACACAAGAGCCCAGGCACAACGAGCACAGCGACACACAGCTAATATCAGAGTTGGATACCTTGGCGTTTAAAGTCCGCACACCCAGGTAAAACCACAGTTAGATGATATCAGTGTTGCACACCACACACTCTTAATCAGTACATCAAACGTAAACAAAATAGGAGCAGTCAAGTTACAGTTCAGCCGAATATTTCAGCAGTATGATAAGCACACGGAAAAGAGTTTTTTGTCAGTACCTGCAAAATTATAGACACGCTATTTTTTATGCAACGGCCACAGGACGCTGGTGGGAAGACCAATCACTACGTATCAAACACAACTTGAAATATCGCTAAAAACCGCACAAAGAAACCAATCGAAAGTAGACCGAACAGCAAGCACATCTGACAGTTAGAGACGTTCGTTAAGAGAGAGAGAGAGAAGAAGAGAGAAAGATTTACGACCGGGAGATAGTGACAGAAAATCCCGACTCATTTTTTACAAGTATCGCACCCCTTTAGGGTTCGAATTACATAATTAATGAAAGGAAAATGATGGTCATAGCGCTGGTCGTCGGGGCGTAATCGCAGGATGAATTATCTGAATTGTCGGATAAATTACGGGTTTTGAACGATTTCTTACAAATAGAATCTTGCATTTTCCGGTAGTTTATGTAAAACGATCCGGCTGAAGCAAAATGCCATACTCATGCGGTGGGGCTTACAGCCCGTCATAACAATCGAAACAGGTAAGTTTTTTTTGTTTTTCTGAACTATTTTTTACAGGCTCATTCTTGTTTCAATTGATTATTTTCAAGTAGACATTCACTGAAATCGCCACGCCATACCGTTTTGACGGGTCTAAATAGTCGCCATACTGCCGTAAAGGAGTAGATTTTTTTAAAGTTGCGAAACGATTTTTTACAGCCGATAAATTTTTTTACCAGATGTTTTTATTATTAGAAACAGAAATCTGATTACGCCATACCCTTGGGATGGGTCAAATACATATAATAATATTACAAAATTGTAAGATTTCATGCGGAATTTGAATCATTTTTTACAGTATGGCACAAATTTTTCCTGAAAGTTTGAGGTGTAAAAACCGTAAATATGAATTTGCAAATACATATGTAGGGGCAATCGTGATTTCTAACAGATCCCAAGTGATATTCTACGGCTATCGACGCTCGAACATCATTCTCGAGTTTTGGAGGTTCCGTTTGTATTCCCTGGTGAATCTATAATAACGCAGGTAGCAACAGCTGCTTGTCACGCGTCCCACAGAAGCATATATATGTGTATATATGTATTGTCACGTGTACGGCTATGCCAGCCTATACTGGTATAGTCGTACACCGCACATATGCTTCGCGCAGGTGAGGTGACACCTGATGACGTCACCAACGGTATATAAAGAGCAACGCTGAGACGCAAATCAGCGTATCTAGCCAAAGCGGCAGTGCGACTCACATTAACTCTTCTTCAATTCTTCCTAACCTAAAATTTATCATATCTTTCACTTCGTGCCAAAGCGGCCAAGTAGAATCGAAAATCACTTCTATTAGAGACATATAACTAAAGCAGTATTCGTACTCATTCAATTCCAAATTCAAATATAAAACTAAAACTCCGAAAACAGAAACAATCAAGCGCGATTAATTATAAGAATTAGGATAATTTAGATTTTAGATTTTCTTTTGTATTCTTTTCTTTTGTAGTATATTTCATTTCATTACTTCACTTTACTTGATTCAATTGAGATCACAAGACATTTAACTTATGTTTCCTTATGAATTATTTTACTTGGTAAATTTATGATTTTTGTTATAATTTTCTTACCAGATTCAGCCAATACTAGTATTATTTGCTAGCTACGCAAATAATACCAGATATTAAACAAATATAGAAATCTGACTCTTATCAATTCATTTTCAAAGATCCCTTTTCACTAATTAAAAATTAAATTCATCTTTCAGCAACGTAGATTCACTTGTTTAGCTAAAAGGCAGCTTCGGTGAGTGTGTTGGACAGCTACGGTATAGCTATGATTGGTACCCTAGTCTGAGAACACACATATCCCAAGTCTGTAATAGGCAGCTTCGGTGAGTTTGACTCAAGGCAGCTACGGTATAGCTATAATTGGTACCCTAGTCTGTGAGTCAAACATATCCCAAGTCTGTAGGGAGGCAGCTCTGGTGGGGTAACATCCATCCGAGTCTGTATTAGGGTTTTCAGGGTTTTTCCAATTTTCCCCTTAGAGGAGCTCCAAAAATTACATTTCACCCGTGACAAAGAACACACGCGGACTAGGTTAACTTCACCAGTCTTCTGCTGGTGGAGCATAACCATAGAAAGTTACAGTATATATAATTATATATGTATTGTAACTTTTTGGGTGCTGTACGCGACACTGAAGGTGTCGCGTATGGCTAGTTACTGTGAGTTTCTTTACTCTAGATTAATTTCTAGGGCTCCTTGGTATAGATAAGCGAATTGTTAATCCCTGATACAGACTAGTGTGGAGCGAATCACACCGTAGCTGCGTCCCTCAGACCTGGATGCTGCAAGCAGCACTGAGGCTGTATCAGACTTGGGATTCGACGCACCTACCGAAACAGTATCTCGACTTGGATGCGCAGTGCGCACCGAAGCGAGTATCTGATCTGTGTAGTGCAGTTGTCACCGAAGCTATGTATTAGCTAATGTTGATTTCAAGTTAGTAGGAATCGTTCAATCTTGATGAGAAAAAGGTTTAAGTGAAAAGGGAATCGTCTCGATTAAACAGAATATTTTAATTTATCATTTAGTGTTTTATGACAATTGGTTGCAACCGAATCTAATATAATACAAGCTAATATTTAATTTTAATGTAAGTTGTAGATTTAGCAATGCTACGGCTCTACTGCCGTGAAAGTGAGGTTATTTTGTATGAAATTAAATTGAGTAACAAAAGTAAATTAATAATGAAATTATAATAGAGACTCTATAACGTAAAACGCCGCTATGGCCGTTTCCGTATTTGCAAAGATGACGCTAAAGAGTACCGCGGCGCTATGCCTGTGCGGCCACAAAAAACAAAGAGTAGGTGAGTCAGCGTGGCGCTTTGCCTAACACTGCTGATTAGGCAGGTTAGCGCAGTGCTTATATAGGTACCGATTGACGTCACTTGTTGTGCGCTGTTGACGGTGCGCGTGGCAAGGTATTGTCTCGGGATTATAACGCCCGATCCGTTACAGTATATATATATACACACACACATATATATACATATATATTGTAACGCAGTTTTCTTTATAGCAAGAGGAAAACCACTACTACGCTACAATTCGACGCTTACTCGTGTTACTTACTTGAATGTTGGGCGCCAGACGCAGATGCGTCGTTTCTTTAACAATATTCTTTACGATACGATACCAGAACAATAAGCCAAAATTCGCGAGAATACGACGAGCGATAACTCAGTAACGATAGCCTTAGATAGAGGGGCAGGGTACACCACACAAATTATTATGCAACGATAGTTTCTGAGGTAACATCAATCAATTATTTTATTTAACGAAAGTCGATAATTATTCGAGATCGATAACAGATTTGGACAGAATTATTAGTACGATAGATTTCTCGCTTGTCGGAACAGAAGTAACGTGTTTTATTACACAAGGTCAGTCATAGGCACGCTAGAGGTGACTCGATATAAAACAATTTATTAGACTCCAGACTCGGTATCACAGAGCGATACTTCGTACCGGAATGCAAAATTATTCTTTCTAGACGCCGCCTAAGCCGATAATTTATTTGCTTTAGCCGACAACGCTCGATACTAACGATACAGTTTTAACTCAAGGGCTCGCTAAACTTTACAATTACGATATTCTGAGAAATGGTTAATTCTTCAGGGACCGCATGGTCACTCAAAATACGAATTAGCAGAGCAACGTTAACAGAATAAACTGAGAAAGGTGTTATTAACCAAATTACATACGATACGATACTCGATGATAAGATATTAATTTATCCAGAACGATACTCGACTTACGATACGATATTACGAAACGGAATTATTACCAATTATGACGGCATCGTCAATATAAACCAGAATTTAACAGAATTAATACTAAATATAACTGTAACGCGAGGCCTAAGGCCCTCGCGGCTATCTTCGCTCAGGGTTCTCCAGGAAAAGTATTTTCTATGATATTCATGCACAATGATAAATATTTAACATACTAAATATACGAAAACCATACGATAGACAGAAGCAAAAAGCGATAGATAATCAATTATAGCCAAAAAGCAATAGCCAGTCTACGAATTCTGCCAGAGTCGAGGTTGTTCGATAAATTAAACAAAAGACGAGCTTCTTAGCTCAAGAACAAAACCATACCATACGATACGACGAACTTTTATACGAACGACCTCGTGCCTTCACATAAAGAATCAAGACCTTACCTTAGATGGCTTCAGTAGAACACAACACTATTTTAAATATACTCGATAACGATATGTTCGATACTCCATGACGATACGATAGAGGCGATACGATACTATGCGATACACGATGAGCAGCGCAGACGGAGCGAAGAGTAGGCCGATTAGCCTACGTATCCTCCTTATATAGGCCTTATTTTCGCTCGTACAGACTTCTGACTGGTCACGTGGGTCATCACCTTCCTAATTGGTCGTCATCGTTTTCGGTAGTTTCGACGGACACTAGCTGTTGGTGCGATTTACAGGCGAATCTAGCGTACCCTTGCCGTTGCTTCTCACCCCTCTTCCTGCCGCCTTCCGTTAGAACTCCCTGGCGCTGGATCCATAAGAAATCTCGCTCGCCAGAGCTACTCATTAATTCTATTAGGCCTTACAATAAAGTCAATCCTAAAGAAGTTAACTTATAACCTCGTGCTGGGCATACTAGGGCCTCGCTCACGACAGAATTCTTCCGGTAGGAACGCTGTACCGAGGGTTTTCTGGACCAACCCGGCCGCGATAACGGTTTCAGAGACAGTTTAGATGTTCGATACCTGCGACAGCTGAGAACTCATCAGATGGGAGGCTGCGAGATTACTCTCACATGACCTTATACTCCACCCTCGTTTCAGTAGTGCAGTTGTTGTGGACGGTAGCTTCGTCGGATGACGGGAGGATTTTTGGTGCTTCACGCACATCCCTATACTCCGCCAGTCCGAATCGTTGAGAGCAGCAGATCGTCGTGTTCGAGAGGAGGCGCTGACCTTGCCGCTTTCTTGGCGGAACAAAGGTTTGCGCGCCGATCGAGACGTCGATGATGACTCTAGGTGTTGTTGTTTCAGGATGCCGTAGTTTTTCCGGTAGTTCCCACGACGGTGGATGCCTCGTAGACGATGTACATAATTTACAAAAATAAAATAGTGCGTTAATTTAGCCTAATAATTTTTCCTAAATTTTTCCTTTTCCTGGAGGCCCTTGTCTGCGCTACGCATCGCCGTATTTTTCGATAGTGTGCCCTTGTAACGGGCCTTTACGAAATACCACCTTACAATATATATATTGTAACGTGTCGGACTAAACAGCTACGCCGAACGACCGAATCACGACCATACGACTGCGCAATTAGTCACGCGCTGATCATACGAGCTCAGCGTGACGTCACAAGTACTATATAAGGCGGCTCATCAAGCCAACGAGCAGCGATTCGTACTAAAGCAGTCGATCGACTCATAGCCAGCATAGATCTCGAGTAAACTCAATAAAATCCAACATAACCTCAAATCGGTACGAAATTAGCAATTTACCAATTAAATTCAAGAATCAAAGACAATTTATACTTAGCTAAAGGGTATTTATGATAAAAAAAAAAAAAGGAATAAAAGAAAGAAGTAGATCAAAGCGATTTATAAAAAGAAAACAAAAACGAACGAAAGAAAGAGAAAGAAAACAAACTGAATTATATCGAGTCACATTTTATTTTATTTTGTAAATATTGTTAAACCACGAACAGAACCACATTTTTCATTTTGTAAATAAATCCAACATTATTAATCACATCATCTACAGGATCCTTGTGTTTCATTTCGAGTTGTGATTACTTTCTTAAATAACATAATTTCTTTCAGAGTAAATTCACTTGTATTAAAATCGTGTTTAGCTAGCTAACAGGCAGCTTCGGTGCGATACACTCAGGCAGCAACGGTATAGCTTTAATCGGTACCCGAGTCTGAAAGGTAAAACAATCCCAAGTCTGTAGGGAGGCAGCTCTGGTAGATCTGACTATCTATCCGAGTCTGTATTAGGGAGGCAGCTCTGGTAGACCAAAGTGTCTATCCGAGTCTGTATTAGGGAAACAAAAGGTTTTTCACATTTTTCCAACGAGGAGCTCCAAAAATCATCCGTGACCTGAACTCACGCGGACTAGCATAATTCCGCGAACCTTCCGTTGACGGAACATATGCACAGAAAGTTACAATATACGAATTTTCAATTACGTTTGAAAACATGGCGTATAAGTTCATCAGTTAGATTAATCAGTAGAATATGGATTGTATTCTCAAAATAACTGTTCTTATCTGAACCTACGATTTACGATTTATTTTTTTTTTTATTTTTTTTTTTTTACGATTTTTACCATTTGTACCTTGAAGACGTTTCGGAAAATCAGTTTTTCGAGTGTGGCGCCACTTTTGCACTTCAACATAAGTATGGCACAATTTTTCCGAGGCATATTTTTATATCAGTTTTCGAAAAATCAAGGCGCCATACTGAACAAAATTTGTTTCACATTTTTTTTTTTTTAACACATCTTAAGGTGCCACAGAAGTGGCATGTCCTATATATATTTTGTGACGTCAGAAGCGATAAATTTTCGTCGACAAATTGAACCTAAACGGAGAGACGAATATCACAGGAATGATTTTTTTATAGAAGCTAAAATTCAAGTGTGGGGCGCTTGCTCAGTGATTTGCAACGTAGATTAGCCAGTGATATGTATTACGAATAAACGAAAATTATATTACATTTATACACGTCCAACATGGCGGCATTAAAATGGCTGCAATTACCGACTTTTCGTATTTTCACCGCATCTGGGAGACACGAACATTCATCACTCAGCACAGGGAGCAAGCGTCCTGTAGAAATACACACACTTTTCGGGAAAACTCATTTCACCCATCTGCGTACCGTTAATAAGGCTCAATTTGTCGACGAAATTTCTCGTATTTGACGTCTCGGTATGACATATATCTATCGAAAACCTGTGAATTTACGGTAGTTCTGTGGCACCTTAACGCGAGTGTGGCAGTCTTCAGCCCCATCGTCACAGTATGGGGTATTATTTTTTAGGTAGAATCATATAGAAATTAACTGAATACAATGGTGCCATACTGTACTAAATAATTTCACGCCTGCCCAATCGGATTTTGAAAACGTTCCGAAAAACCGGTTTTTTCAAGTAGGCACTACGTTTAACATTGACCAGAAGTATGGCCAAGATATTAACGGTTACATTGTATTATGAACTTTAAAAAGATCCAAATGCCATACTGTAAAAAATCGTTTCGCAAGTTTAAAAAAATCTACTCCTTACGACAGTATGACGACTATTTAGACCCGTCAAAACGGTATGACGTGGCGATTTTAGTGAATGTCTACTTGAAAATAATCAGTTGAAACAAAAATGAGCCTGTAAAAAATAGTTCAGAAAAACAAAAAAAACTTACCTGTTTCGATTGGTATGGCGGGCTGTAAGTCCCACCGCATGAGTATGGCATTTTGCTTCGGCCGGATCGTTTTACATAAACTACCGGAAAATGCAAGATTCTATTTGTAAGAAATCGTTCAAAACCCGTAATTTATCCGACAAGTTAAATAATTCATCCTGCGATTACGCCCCGACGACCAGCGCTATGACCATCATTTTCCTTTCATTCATTATGTAATTCGACCCCTAAAGGGGTGCGATACTTGTAAAAAATGAGTCGGGATTTTCTGTCACTATCTCCCGGTCTATTACCACCGCGCCACAGCACCAACCTGGGCCCAGAGTGTCGGGTGACCCGGAGAACCTTCGAATCCCTCCCAGCAGATGGCGTTTGAGTCGCTCCACAGCTGCTCCGTGGTGCCTCAGAACACAGGAAATAAGAACAGGATATCACAGCTTGTGCTTTGATTTGTGGAAGCTGGCGGAGTATAATTTTGTTTGTATTGCTCAAATGGGCCGAACCCAGCGGCACTGCAATGCTGGGCCAACCCGCGGCAGAGCCGAAGCAAGCCCCAGACACTCCGCCAACTTTCAAAAATCAGTTTAATATTCTGGCTCCGCAATGCAGAGCGTATCAGATATTAAGCTGATAAGAACAGATAAAAGGCGTTTATTTTTTCATCACATGTTCCCCCGGGTTTACAAAAGTGCACCCGGGGGTATCAGTACAGTTTCATTTCTCGCCTTTTGGGCGAGGGCTAGATAAATTATAATTCAGTCTTGTATTTCGACTAGACTAGATGGCCAGGGCCTGGTAGTCTTGGAGATGAATATGAGGTGTGGGTGCATGGGTGACATGAGGTTGTATAAATAAAAGTAAAGATAAAAATAGAAGTAAAAATAACTGAGTGAGAGTATGAGTGGATGAGGTGATGGTGTATGAATGAAGTATGAATGAGCGAAGTGGAGTTGTATAGATAAAAGAGGAGATGAATGAGATAAAATTGTATAGATAAAAGCCAGGCCCTGGATCCTCGCCTACGCTAACAGTTAAAATATATGTATAGGACCAGTACTGGTCCTGTGTCAGGTACAATGTAATATATACGAGAAGTCAAGAAGATAAAAAGAAAGGACCAGTACCGGTCCTAAGTCAGGTACAATTATAGGAACATCGAGTCAAAAGATGTATAAAAACAAGAATAAGGAACATCGCTGGTCCTTTGTCAAATCTAGCTATAAATAAAATCTACATGTATAAATAAATAAATAAATAGTGTTCGGGCAAAATATAATCGATCTCGTAGATCAGCTGGACGGCCAGTACTATCGATCGCACACACACCATCGTGTGGTGTTTACGTGATAAATCAGACTATGTAGTCCTACCGCGCACCGAGCGCAAGAACTATTCTATCTATGTATGTATTCTTGCGGACTAGATCAAAGTCCATAGATCAGTATATCTCGAAATTCCCCGTGGAAAACATTGTATCCAATCAGCTCCGTAGTCAAATGTATTAATAAATCACGAATTTTTAAGCAGTAGTGTGAGCTTTTTATACTTCATTTAACCCGAAGGTCACTCATCCTAGGCCTCTATCTCGCTAATTCGTTAACCCATATCCAAAGAACCTCTCTATCGTTTTCTCGCAACAAATAGATAAAAGATTAAAACTCGATTCGGGGGAGGGAGACTCGGCCTATCAGTCTCGATTCTGGGCCGGTCTCGGAGTGTCCACAGGCAGTTCGTTATCTAGTCTATATTGGCGTACGCCCGAGACGTGCTCCACGTAGATATCGCAAGCCCACCTAATGGTCTCCGACACAATGAGCCTGCGCATGAGATTCGCGTATTTCGCGCCTATTCGCAATTGTTTTAAGACAGGCTCATTGGCCGGATCCCATGAGCCGAGGGCACCGACGACGATCGCAGAGACCGCTACTCGATAGCCGCGACCGTGCAGCGCGTCGGCCAGGGGCTTGTACTTTAACACTTTGCGTGCCCTGGCCTCTCCGAAAGCTAAGTATGTGTTCTCAAATGCGACGGTCACGTCCACGATCACGATACTCTTTGAGGGCTCGTGCCTGACCACGATGTCAGGGCGGAGAGCCCCCAGATCGCCGTCGACCCCCTCGACTCTTCTGTTGACCCTCAATTCCGCTGGAAGGCAACAAGCCTTGGCTACTCGTTTGAGGACGGCGTCGTGTCGGAGTTGCCAAGCCGCCGAGTGCGGCCGGAAGTGGCAAAGGACATGGGGAAGGGACTCCAGGGCCCCCCCGCAGCGCCGGCAACGCTTATCCCCGTCACCCCAACGTCTCGCCCCGTTAAGAGGCAAGACATCGAGGCGCGCACGGTGGATAAAACGCCAATCAGCGAAGCGGGTGAAGCTACCACCTCGTAAGAAGTGGCTCGACACGTTTGACCGTGCCGAGACCTGGAATACCTTCCCCTGGTCCGGCTTACGTTTCAATCTGTGTAGGTAGTGCTCGGTAACTGCCGCCCGCAATCGGCGGATGATCTGTCCGCGTGACTCTACCGACACCGTCGTCTCCCTTTCGCCCGAGCCTCTCATCGTAACAGCCAGCTCCCGCCTCAGTTCAGACCATTTCCAGGTCGCTGCGAGCTTGTCCCTCGACCTCCGGGTCGCGTTCCGAGCCCTCGTCCACAGTGAAGAAATGTCCCCCCCGTCGCGGGCAAACTCCCCCTCCAGCGAGCCGGAGAGGTAGGTTGCAAGGTCTTGGTTGCACGGATCTCTACCTATCTTCTTGGCTACCGCGTGCCGCAGCGACGCCCAGGCCAATGACCTGACCACCGGATCAGCCACCGTCAACAGGCGGTAGGCATGAGCTATGGTCAGGACATCGGCCATGTCTGCTAGTGGGAGCAGGCCACAGCCCCCCCGGCTGGGGGGGAGGTAGACCAGCTCGGCGCTGGCGCGCTGAGGCAAGTGGAGCCAAGACTTCGCTAACCTTCTAATCATTTTGTCGGCTTCTTTTAAGGGACCTTTCTCCACCAGTGCTCCCCGCAGCAAGAAGTCGAGGCGCGGCACCAGGAAGGTAGCCACGGTCTCAGCCTTCTGCCAGGGTGTCAGGAGGGACTCGTCGACGGCCCGAAGATCGCGGAGAAGCTCGTCGATGGTAAGTAGCGGCGTCTGCTTGATTTGGAAGCCGGTCGGTACTCCGAGGTGCTCGTAAGGCTCGCCGGCTGCCAGGGCTCTAATTTCTTCTCCTTGGAGGGTGAAGCGGGTGGGCAAGACCCTGCGAGTGCCTCTGCAGTCCTGATGCAGTGTTGCGCACTTCGCAGGGTTGAACCGAAGTCCGATCCCACCCGCCGCAGCCTCCACCTTACTCAACAAATCGCGCATCCCCTCGGTGGAATCGGCTATTAGGGCGATGTCGTCCGCGTAAGCTAGTGCCTGGTGCCGATGTCCGTGGAGCGTGCAACCCGCGGGTGAGCCGGTCACTGCGCGCAGGATCGGCTCCGCCGCGAGGTTAAACGCCACAGGGCTCATCGGGCACCCTTGCTTGACCCCCGATTGTATCGTAATGGGTTCGGTGAGTCCTTCGGCGGTACGCACCCGGGTGGTGCAGCCGTCGTACATGCTCTCCACGATATTACGGAGAGCGGGAGGTGCGCCGGCCTCCCCCAAAGCACGGTAGATAGCGGCGTGGGGAATCGAGCCAAACGCGTTGGTAAGATCCAACCACGCCACCACCACCTGGCGGCGCCCCCTGCGAGCGTCGTTGAGGACCTCCTGCAGCACGAAGTTGTGCTCGTAGCACCCCTCGCACGGCAGAAAGCCCTTCTGTGCTGGGCTTAAACGCCGGTTTCGGATCGACCACGTGAGCAGTCGGTCAGCCAGGACTGCAGCAAAGAGCTTGGGAGTCGTGTCACCGAGCGCGAGCGGTCGCCAGTTCGAGAGATCGTCGCGATCGCCCTTCTTGTGCACCAGCACGGTGGTGGACTCCCTCCAGATAGAAGGGATCGACTCCAGACGCAGACAGATGTTAAAAAGTGCGGTGAGCAGCCGACAGTCCGGATCCGCCCTCCTCAGGTCATCGTAAGTCAGACCGTCGGGTCCAGGCGCGGAGTTTGACGTCCGCCGTAACCGCCGGTCTACCTCACTCACCGTGAAGGGCCGAGTCAGAGCGTCGGTGCTCCCCTCGTCTGGAGGCCCGTACAGAGGAGGAGGAGGCGGTGCTCCGAGTGGCGCCGACGGCGCGTATATGGCCCGAAAATGCTCCTCGACACGCTCCCTGGGCACTTGACAGTGCTGGGACCGGCCAAGGAGCACCTCCTGAACCGCACGCCGCCGGTTAGCCCGGAACAACTTCTGTATTCTTGTTGCCTCCTCCACCCGACCACCTCTATCCGGAAGGGCCAGCCGTGGCTGCTGCTGCTGGTGTTGTTGTTGCGCTTGCGGGCGATCCCGGCGATCCCTCGCGCCACGCCCGCGACCAGCTCCACGTCCCCCTCCCTCTCGGCGTTCATCCGGCCTTCCTTCCCTGCCCCTCCGGACCCCCACCGGCTCTCCAGCGCCTTGGAGGAAAGCCGCGACTTGCGTCGCAGTCTCCTCCAGATCTTCGTAGCTGGCAGCCGCTTCCGCCATGCCGACCAGCAAGTCCCTCTCGGTCGGTGGCTCGTCCTCAGCGCGAGGCTGAGGGTTTCGCCGTCGACGGAGGGCCCGGCCGGCAGCCGTTGGCGACTGCCGCGCTGGAGTCGGTGAGTGTCGAGAGACCGCAGCCGACCCGTGACTACTCGCAGAGCGCGCCACCCGCTCCGGGAAGCCCGACGCTCCACCCTCTCCACCAGTTCCGGGCGCGCATCGCCGAGTTCCTCTTCCTCCCCCTGATCCCACCCCCCTGGACCTATTCAAAAACCCACCCCTTACAGCGTTATTCCCGTTTCCCTCGCGGCCCAACCCCCCCGTGGAGCACGTCTGGGGCGCACCTGGAATGATTTCAGTAGAATTTAGTAGAGTAGAATTTGAGCTTACAGAATTTGAGTTTTTATAGCTATTATCGTTATTGTTACTATCGTTAAATCTAGATTGAAGTTGACTCCCTGTGGGCGCCCGGGGACCAGCCCCGGGACTCTGCTGGGAGGGTCTCGGTGGTCGCGCCGGTGGAAGTGAAGCCTCCACCGATGTCTCTCCGTCGCTGCGACGCGTGGTAGCGAGCTCCGGCGGTGGCCTCCTCGTCGCTGGCCGGGGTGAAGTTGGCGACGGCGGGTCTTCCTCTTCCGACGACTCTCCGGACGACTCTGGCCCGCCTCGGTGTCGGCGGCGGGCTCTTCCCATGGCGAGCTGCCACGGCAGCGGTGACGATTGTCGTGCGCTGACGTCCGCGGCCGCCCTGGATGGCCCCGCTGCTGCCTCGTCAATGGGGGGGAGGGTGGGCGCCGCTGGTGTTCGCTCGGCGCGCCGTGGCCTCGTCCCTCCCCCTGCGGAGATCCGGGACGTGACGATGGGGCCCCCGCTGCTGGTGGTGGTGGTGACGGTCGTGGTGGTCATGGTCGCAGGCATAGCGGAGGTGGCCGACGGTGCTGCTGCCGAGTCCCACGGACCTCCGTAGATGGTGGGCGGGAGGTCGGGTACCCGGCTTTTCCTCGTAGGGGGGCTGCGGATGGTTCCTTTCGCCCCGGGTGGGAGTGAGGTTGCCCGGGTGCTCGATCGCAGCCCTCTGCGTGCTGCTGGGACACCTCCCGCAGCCTGCGACGCCCTCGTCGGAGCGCCCGCCGTGACGGCGGCGTACGATGTGGCTGCCGTCGTCGTCCTTGTCCCCGGTGGTGGGTTGACGTTGTTCCTCGGTGTTGTGGAAGTTCTGGGGCGGCCCGTGGTGCCCACCGCCGTAGGGGATGGTGTGGCAGTGGGCATCCGCCCCGTTCTCAACCCCGGGGATGTCCTGGCTGTGCCAGGCCTCGGCACCGCTGCTCCCCTCCTGCTGGTGGTCGGCTGGTGGATCTCGACCGGCACGCTGGCACCCCTCCTGCTCCTGGTTGCAGGCCCCGCATAGATGAAAGATGGGGCTTCCCGTGGCGGGGTGCCCGAGGGCCTCCTGGTCCGTCGCTCCCCGCCCAATGCGTCGGTACAGGGTGCTGCGGAGGCTCCTCGTGCGGCCGATTCTGTGGGGCTGCCGGTCTCGGTGGTGCTTCGCCTGGCTTCTCGTGGCCTGGCGGGCGCTCTGGTGGCGGGGGCTGGTGGTGTTGGGGCAAGGGCGGCCTCCTCGCTTCGCCGTGGCTGGCTCGTTCTCGCTGTCGTCCTCGTCGTCGTCGTCCTCGCTGGTGCGGAGCTGGTGGTGGAGGTCGCTCCGCTGGTCGTTGCCGCCGTCGCTGCGTGGCTCGTCGGTGCTTGGCTCACCACCCTCGCTCGCCCCGGCGCCGCAGCTGCTCGCGTTCTGGGGGCAGAAATTGACCCAGGTCGCTCTCGACCTGGTGCGTTAGGTCCGTCATTTTGTGTCGCGGGAGGTGCCGTCGCACCCGGACCCGCCTCTATGTTTCCATGCCGTGCGGCGTAGTGTAGCTTAACCTGCTTCAGAGCATAGGTTCCTTTGCCAGCTTCGCCACACACGCCGCACCTGTGGATAGCGGTGAACCCTGGGTGTAGTTTCCTGGCATGTTTCAGCAGGTCGGAGTGCGACTTGAAGGCACCTCCGGTTTTCCGGCCCCGGTTGTTACAATAGCATTCCGGACATCGGAACTCCTCTGGGAATGGGAATTCTATAATTATGGTTATATTATTATTATTATTATTATTGTTATTGTCATCATTATTATCGTCGTTGTTACTTGCCATGGTGCTGCCTCGCGGCGGTTCCGCC